>CACRXK020006790.1:0-24365 GCA_902702795.2 Paramuricea clavata | reverse complement strand
TTAACATATACGTGTTGAAAGCGGTTGTCCACTCTTCAATGTTAGTCAGTACTTGAGGCTTGCGCGGTGTTAATGAGATTCCCGTGGAGGAAATTGTGAAACCCACGTTGTCAGAAGAATCGGAACCAACATTTAACTTATTTAAATTTTTTGGCAATAATTTAGCAAGCTCAAAAAACTCACCACTTTCGATGTCACGAACGTATTTGTTTGGAATCTCTGGCGTGAATCCCCCCATCTGCTTGCTGGATTGAGGCAACAGGTCCATGGGATGAAGTCGGCTGCTGCTGGAGCTCGCTGGAACTTAAAAATGGAAATTGACCAAGCTGTTCTAGCCTTTCGAGTGGCGTTGGCGGTGGCGGGATAGTTGGCTGCTCATCTACACGAGTCGCGGTTGTTGTGGCGTGTTGGCTTTCGAAGAAAGACGAAATCGACTGCGAAACAATCTGCGTGATCTGTGCCAGTTGGTCGGCGCTGAAGCTTTCCCTTGCGTTGGAATTAGATAACGTGTTGTTTACTGGAACGGTTTGAATGCTGGATTGCGGCGTATTCGTGTTTAGACGTTCTCTTTCGTTTTGTAGACGCGTTGTAAGTACCCGTCGGCCGCCAGCGCAGGAAAAGTTGAGTTCGCGGCAAAGGTTCTTCAACTCTAAAATTGATAACTCGCCCAAATTGCTCGGTACTTCGACGGACGGTTGAATACTGGATGGTCGTTGATTCTGCTGACGAACTCGTGATCGTGGTTTGCTAACTCTTGGCATTATTTTTGGTGGACGGTTAGAAATGATAAACGTGAAACGATTAACTTTTTAAATGACTTTTTTAAATCAGTCCTTACAGCTCGCAATCCAAGTAAGAATGATATAGGCAGATAAAGCTAACTCGGATATCTGCCCATGTTTAACTATAGTTTCATTGTTATAGTTATGAATAGGTCAAACATAGTGGTTTGGACAATAATTAATAAACGATACTGGGTGCAGTAGCCTACGGGTTTGGCAAGCAAATAATGAAAGTCTGTGATAGAGTCTTCCTTTGTTTAGACAATAGTAGCTTTCGAGTTGGCTTAACATAGACATTTTAAATCTATAATTTTTAGGTCTAGCGCATTGAGTATCGTCCATTAACAATAATTTGTACTCGTAAAAATTACCATTTAATTTGAATTTGAAAGGGTGTACATTTTTTTTTTATACTCCCTGTATAAGCACGATAATTTTACCTGTGTATAATGTCCAATCGCTTTGCCTTCATGACCGGGTCTGTTGCGATCTAGTGTTCCAGATGTACAAAAGTTATAATCCCAAATCTCATTATACCTACAGGATAAACGAAATAAAATACAGCAATCATTACTGTAAGACTATATAGCTAGTGAGTGTATCGTCGTTCACGTTCATGTTTTTCTGCAGCCGCTCTTAAACAGGAGTCCAGCTTGAGAGGTGTATACATGCATACAATTTCGGTTCCCCGAAACGTTTTCCTGATTCTAAATGAATAACTCCTTATTTCTACTATTTTTATAAGAGATGCGAGGTTTTATGTTCTGTTGCGAGTCAACACTTTGCCTTTGGTACAGTTCAAGTATTTCACAGGTTAGGTACGTTAAAAAGAACTCAGTTAAATCAAAGATTAAGTATATAAAGATGGCCGACTCGCGGAAAATTCCTTTGTTCTCGGTGTCCCCCGTTTCGGAAGCCCACGCGGTTTCCACGCGTTTCGTCTGGTAAGCGCCGAACAAAATTTTTGTATTGAATTGGCTTATTGCATTTTATATCCACACACTGGGGATAGAGGATAACGGAAATTCCAGGGGAGGGGTCATGAATAATGTGGCTTGGAATTTCCAGGGGGTGGTCTATGGCTTGGACTTTCTTCCGGGGATGGCAGGCCGAATGATAGGTGGAAAATCCAGGGGAGGGGTCATGAATAATGTGGCTTGTGGCTTATAATTTTGAAATCACATATCATCAGGATATGCATGCTTATAACACTAGGTCTAAGTGTAACATACGTAAATCAGCGGCGAGACATAAATGGGGACATTGGACAACGGTCAATTTTGCCAGCAATGACTGGAATGAATTGCCCCAAGAAATTCGTGAAGCAAAAGACCTTCAAACTTTTAAAGTCTACTTAAATAGCTTTATTGATACCTAGCTTTAATTATCCTTATATATTTAGCCTAGTTCCTAAATAGCATTACTATACTTACATTTAATTAACACTGTAAAGTTTTTTGTAGTTTAGCAGGACCCTACTGAAAAACACATTATTGTGACGTAGGCTTCCTGATTAAAAATTGCTTGAATTGAATTGAATTGGACTTTCGTCCGGGGATGGCAGGCCGAATGATAGGTGGAAAATCCAGGGGAGGGGTCATAAATAATATGACTTGGAATTTCCAGGGGGTGGTACTATGGCTTGGACTTTCTTCCGGGGATGGCAGGCCAAATGATAGATGGAAAATCCAGGGGAGGGGTCATGAATAATGTGGCTTGGAATTTCCAGGGTAGGGCAGGCCGAATAATTAATGATAGGTGGAAAATCCAGGGGGTGCATGGAGGATAATAAATACTAATGAACATTTTTTGTTTTCTTTGTTTAATAACACAAGTACATAAATAACAGAATCACAAAAAAAAACTAGGTAAATAGGTAACTAAAATTGAATTTATGAAATGTGCAGTTATATATGCCCCATATACATGTTATATCACTTATATGCACAGTGTATCTATCTGTGTGGAGTGTTTGGTATCACAATCAGTCTAATATTTGATGTAGTTTTACGTGAGTAATACCATGATGTGTCAAACTGTCTAATTGCCTCTATTAAAAATGAAGATTTGCTGAAGTGCCACAAAGGGCTGAGCCGAAATGGCCTTAGAAAGGTATATCACGAGGGCACAATATATATATACATATATATATATATACATATATATATATATACATATATATATATACATATATATATATACATATATATATATATATATATATATATATATATATATATATATATATATATATATATATATATATATATATATATATATATATATATATATATCAAGCTGCACTGACGAGGCGTTGAAGGCCGAAACATGCATGTCTGCAGATTGTACTATATATATATATATATATATATATATATAGTACAATCCAAGTCGATCATAGTATTTTCCCATGAGTCACGTTTTAGGGGGAGTTACTAAGTTTAGACTTTTAGGGTTAGAGAAAGGGTTAGGAGTAAGACTAGGGTTAGAGTAAGAGTTAGATTTAGGATTAAGTTTTAAAATACAAAAGAATACAAAATTACAAAAGTCTAAAAATAGTAACTCTCCCTAAAACGTGACAGGTATATTCCTCTTTTGAGTTTCTAAATTCATTCCAATTTTCCTCATTACCTTTGCAATTTGAAAAAAACACCCTTGCAAATTCCTCGTGGGAATTTGCAATGCGATTAAATTTTACTCATTCCTGTTAGAAGTTCATAACTTCCTGTTACAAGTTCCTAACTTCCTGTTCTGTTCTGTTCTGCATGTTGCAATTGGCTAACAAAAATAATCTACCAATGACAACGCTGAAAACAGAACAGGAAATTAAAACAGGAAGTTAGGAAAATTTGCACTGGAATATTGCAACATCCAATAGGAGGAACATTGCAAATTCCCTCAAGGGATTTGCAAAAGAGTTTTTCAAATTCACAAAGCTAATAAGGAAAATTCCAAATGAGTTAAGAAGTCAAAAGAGGAACGTTTCACATAGTTTATCTGTAAAGCTGTCATTACTAAGCCAATTTTAGCTTCCCTAAGGCGAGAGATTCCGAAACGCATGATGTCTATACACATTCTGGTTCTGTATAATAAACGATAGTAATGTCATCTTCCTCGATATGTCCTTCTTGTACTTGTACTTGTGCACAGTACCAGCCTGTTTTTCAACCGCTGTTTTCAATTTCATCTTTGCTCCATTTAACTTTTATTTTTCGGTCAATACAAAAGTACTCCTCATAAGTATCTGGTTTAATGTTTGACAGTTCATCACCTAGTTTATTATTCTTCGTGAAGAACGCTTCATTGTTCTTACGCCTAATTTTTCTCTCGATTGTCAAATACTCCTAAAGTTGCTGGAAAACATCTTGAAGATTGTGGAATGAAAGGTCCTAGACGACTGCTGCATTTTATTTTCGTGTAAGTCCTTTTTCTTGTGAAGTGTTGTGGATGAAGAATAATTTGCCTTTTTTCTTCAAGAATAATATCCTCTGCCTGTGACACTGTCCTTAGTATTTCTTCTTCTTCCTTTTTAAAACATAAGTAATCTAACATTACGGTTAAGTTTAAAATACAGAGGAATACAAAATTACAAAAGTCTAAAAATTGTAACTCTCCCTAAAATGTGACAGGTTAATTCCTCTTTTGAGCTTCTAAATTGATTGCAATTTTCCTCATTACCTTTGCAATTTGAAAAAAACACCCTTGCAAATCCCTCGTGGGAATTTGCAATACGATTAAATTTTCCTCATTTCTGTTAGAAGTTCTTAACTTCCTGTTACAAGTTCCTAACTTTCTGTTCTGTTCTGTTCTGTTCTGTTCTGTTCTATTCTGTTCTGTTCTGTTCTGTTCTGTTCTGTTCTGTTCTGTTCTGTTCTGTTCTGAATGTTGCAATTGGCTAACAAAAATAATCCACCAATGACAACACTCAGAACAGAGCAGGAAATTAAGACAGGAAGTTGGGAAAATCTAAAATGAAGTCTTTTTGCATTGGAATATTGCAATAGCCGATAGGAGGAACATTGCAAATTCCCTCAAGGGATTTGCAAAACAGTTTTTCAAATTTACAAAGCTAATAAGGAAAATTCCAAATGAGTTAAGAAGTCAAAAGAGGAACGTTTCACATAGTTTACCTGTAAAGCTGTCATTACTAAGCCAATTTTAGCTTCCCTAAGGCGAGAGATTCCGAAACGCATAATGTATATACACATTCTGGTTCTGTATAATAAACGATAGTAATGTCATCTTCCGCGATATATCCTTCTTGTACTTGTGCACAGTACCAGCCTGTTTTCCAACCGCTGTTTCCAATTTCATCTTTGCTCCATTTAACTTTTATTTTTCGGCCAATACAAAAGTACTCCTCATAAGTATCTGGTTTAATGTTTGACAGTTCATCACCTAATTTATTATTCTTCGTGAGGAACGCTTCGTTGTTCTTACGCCTGATTTTTCTCTCGATTGTCAAATACTCCTTAAGTTGCTGGAAAACATCTTGAAGGTTGTGGAATGAAAGGTCAGGAGGAATGTCTAGATGACTGCTGCATTTTATTTTCGTGTAAGTCCTTTTTCTTGTTAAGTACTGTGGATGAAGAATAATTTGCCTTTTTTCTTCAAGAATAATATCCTCTGCACGTGACACTGTCTTTAGTATTTCTTCCTCTTCCTTTTTAAAACATAAGTGATACCTGTTCTGGGATACCAGTAATAATCGTAGAACAATTTCCTCTTTTGTACCACATGTCTGAATGCCATGATAGTTCAATATGTGGCGTAAACGTGCTACAGAATATTTAAGTAGTTCTGAAACTGTTGTCGGAATTGAACCTAAGTCCCCATTATAGTGCAAATTATATTCGTCAAGATCTTCTTCGTTGTTACTTTTTGCAAGCAGTTCTACAAGGTGATGTTTTAGCCCTTTCGTTGGTAGCCCTTCTTTCTTACATAAGGATCGCAAATCCTCCACTTTCTTTGCGTACAGAGGGTGCTGTCTCCACTTCTCCCGAAGAACATCTTGTTTGCGTTCTTCACGCATATTTTCCTGTCTTTCGGAAAAGTATTTGCGTATTGTTTCCTCTGGTAACCAAGCAATGGTGGCGAAATGCGGGTACATATCCTCAAGTGGATATGGATTTATTGAAAACAGTAAATCAAGTAACCGTTGTGGTCTGAACAACCCCGGTGTTTCGGACCAACTACCATCCAACAATTTCAACCGCTCAAAAGAAAGGTAATGCAATTCACCTGCTGTTTCTATCCAGCGAATGTAATCGGGTATGGGCTGAAACTCCACTCTCTTCAATTCTCTTTCATTACACTGTTCATCTATCCGATACACTGCAGTTATGTATTTGTCTCTCCAGGCCGTTCTAACATTAACACCTGGCAGGGAATTGTTCAATGTTCTGTAGTCTTCTAGATAGCTACCTTTAAAATTCTTGTTCACACGCCATATAACTGCCAAATCATCCAGAATGGGAGAACTCTTCTCTAGGCTGTATTTCAAAGCACAGTTTTCCTTCATATCTTCCGTGTACGACAAAAATGTTTTTAGTTGCTGCTCGTCATTGAAAAGAAACATGGAATTCTTTACACCTCGATAGACTTTCAATTGCTCGCCGTCAAAACGACCTTGGTGTAAACAATTAACGACAGCCTCACTCATCTTCTCCATGTTTTCCACATGTTGCACCGAGCCAGGTGAAATGTTCATATCTCCGTGAACTAGATTGGTTGAAAATGTGCCGTGACGACCTAGCAACTGGTCCTCAACCGCGTGAACACGTTCCACGAAATTTCGCTTACTATGGTACTCGGCGAATGACACCTGGACAACTTTGTCAAGGTTCAGCAACTTGAGCAGTCTCACCAATAACATTTGTACAAGAGGGCTTGATGGAAATTCAGCTGGGCCGTTGTCGACAACAAAAACGAACTCCCCTTTTAACAATTCTGTTTTTGGATTTCGAAAGAGTGTGTCCAGTTCTGGCTTCGTTAATAGAAAAAGGATTTCGTGGAATAACCGAAACGTTGTTTCTGGTTCCAGCAGGGACGGATTAATTAAAGTAATAGACTTTCCTGTTCTAGTTACGTGTAATACTGTACTCGAAAATGGAGAAAGTATATCTAGTTCATTTATTGGTGGATTAGATATTAACGAAGTTTCACGTCGGGTAATAACTGTGCGGAGGAATAAGTGTGTCATTGGAGTGACTGCGTTAGTACGACTTTGGTCCCAGTCATGGTCAGGGAATGCAATATCTGTCCATACTTTGCTTGGTTTTTGCACTGGTGTTATGTCTCCACACACAATCTTCTTTGCATCTTTTGAGTCTACTAAAACGTTTTCGTGGTTCTCGTTAGCATAGTCGCATATGTAGTTAACATTTGCTGAACTGTAGTGCAAGTTAACAACTAACTTGTTAACTATTGTATGAGGCGCTTTGTGCAAGGATACTTTGGCATTTACATTCATTCCGTGATGATGTCTTTTCGCTGCTGCTGAATTTTTTTATACGTCATGGTATAATTGTAACACGATGATAATGAGATGTTAAAAGATGGAGGCGATAAAGCGTTAATGATTTCATGTGCCTGCCACATAAAGGTATTATTGTCTTTACTTCTATAAAGAACTTCATTTTTAAGCCTAGGATGAGCTTCCACGCCCTGCCCCGCTCGTTCTGTTACATCTTGGTTGTCAAAAATCCAATCAAGTGTTTTGGCAAGATCTGGCCATTGTTCAAATTTAAGTTTTCGACCTCGTGAGTCGAATTTCATCCGCATTTCTTTTTCCTTTCGTTTCTGAATGACTCTCCGTGTTAAACACCGTTGCTGTTCGTTTGTTAATGCATTGCTGACCATCATTGATGTCCGCTCTATTTCGCAGAATTGTTTGATATTTTCACCCAGTTCATCTCTACAGTTCATAATTGCCTTTTTGTCTTGAACTCCCTGAAGTTTTGCTGTAAATTTAACGCTAGTCGCTTTTGCAAAAATACCCTTCAGAATATCTCGATCTCGTTTACTATCCATATAGCGCAATGAATCTTTAAAAACATCTTCCAACTTTTCTTCCAAGTTGTCATTAACAATTTTGTTTTCTGGGATCAGAGAATTTAATCGAGCAACCAGCTGTTCCACTTTTCCGTTACGTTTCTCAATAATATATGCTTTACGGTTCAGATAAATCTGTTGAATGTTGAAGTGACGAGAAAATCGCGCAAAAAGAGCACTTGAAGTTATGCCTTGTTTTGACTTCTCTTCTGATGAATAGCCGAGGAAATTGGCTTTTTCGTAAAATAAACTTTTCCCGCTTCTTGTGTCGAAACGATTGGTCCGTCATTGATAATGAATTTTCCTACTTCTGTTAAAGCATGAAGTTCGGCAAGTCCCTTGATAGTCTTTTCATCTTCCATTTTCTTTATCAAAAATGCATTGCTTTCTTTAATCGTGTTATCATTTACATACGCACTCTCAACGGACATTAGCTCATCATCTACAAAATGTTTTTTGATGGTGGCTTGATTTCGCGCTACACGTGCCTTGTTTTTGTTAGCTAAAAGACCCCGTCTATTAAACCACCTCTTGCTCAACAACGAAAAACTGCTTTCATATCCAAGTGTATCTGCGTGCTTGCTGGATGAGCGTTCATCCTGTGTTTCTTGTTGACCGGGCGTTTTGTTTGCGTCACAAGATTTGTTACTGTCTTTCTGAGCAGAAACGTTCTCATTAACATTGTTTAAGAACGATTTTTGAGTTGCGTGCATTTGCGATGTACATGATTCTTTGTTGCTGTTGTTGTTGCTGCTGCTGTTGCTGTTGTTGTTGCTGCTGCTGTTGCTGTTGTTGTTGCTGCTGCTGTTGTTGTTGTTGTTGTTGTTGTTGTTGCTGTTGTTGTTGTTGCTGCTGTCGTTGTCGTTGTCGTTGTCGTTGTCGTTGTCGTTGTCGTTGCTGTTGTTGTTGTTGTTGTTGTTGTTGTTGTTGTCGTTGTTGTTGTTGTTGTTGTTGTTGTTGTTGTTGCTGCTGTTGTTGTTGTTGCTGTTGTTGATAAGACGACCTCTTCTGTTAAACCACTTCTGAGTTAGCAACGGAAAACTGCTTTTAAATTCAACCTTTTCGGCGGAATTGCTAGACGAACAATATTCTTGCGTTTCTCGTTCAACATATACAGCTTTGTTTGCGTCACGAGAACCTTTGCGTTTTATGTTCTTTTTATGTTCTTCGACCTGTGCATGTGTTAAGTAATTTTTGGCGGAAGTTGTTCCTTGCGTCGATTCCTTATGACTCTTACTTGAGCAGAAGTTCTCATAAAACCCTTTCGATACAAGTGGCATGCTTAAAATAAATTCACTTTTTACTTGATTTTTACTTAAATGAGGACAAAAAGATGGAGTTGACTTGGGATCACAATTTCTTTCTTCATACCATTTATAACCAAGAAGTGGCATTTCTACTTTCCATGTATGTGTTTTACTTTTAGAATAATGATTGGATTCGTATATCTCCTGATCGACGCTTTCGGCTGGCTCAAGTTTGCTCTTTTTAGACTGACAATCCAAATGAGTTGTTGTCTTCATATGGTAACTTGTACTGGCATGATTAGGTTGAAAGGAAAATCGCTTTTTCTGTCGACTTCGCTTTCCGCGTTGGTTTTTTACTAATGTCCATCCGGTAGCTGCGGTTTTCTCTGGCTCTACAGTTAAAGTTGGCATCATTGGAACAAAATGATCAACTGTAAACATCTTAGAGCGATTGGGCCATCCTAACAAGCTTGTCCACATAATAACAATGCTTCGATGAACGCTGGTCAATGATACTTCTCTGGGTGAATAGACACCGTTAAGAAGGCTAAGCATTTTATGTCTTGTATCCGGATAAATCATGTGAATTTGACATTTTATTGCAGAAGCCAGACCCATTATTTGCAGCAAACCAGAGTACGATCCGTTTTGTGTTGTTGTCATTATCTCGTGTGAAATAGCAGCATGGAATCCGGACTTTTCGAATACTTTCGAAGAACAGGCACTAAGGATGGTTGCGTAATAGATAGACGAAATCTCCCACGGCTTCCCACTTCCCGTTTTCAAGCCACATTTCATCACAACTGGGTGATTCTTATAGTACTCTGTATTCGTAGCTAGTTCGATAGCAGTACGTACACGAAGTTCAGCACTTAGTTTCTCACAACCACATAAAGCCAAACTTGCTGCATTGAATAGACAATTTCCGTCTGCAGTAGTTAAAATAGACTTGACATTGTCTTGTACGTAGTGGGAAGGGACCAAACTCTGTGCTATCTTGTCAACCTTTGCTCCAGATTGCAGTGGAGGACTCATTTCATCAACGTTCAATGGTGGGTATTCAGAGCTAAGACGCCTGGCTAGGTCAACCATGTCTTTAACATCTCTTTTATACGAGAGACGATATAGATCACTCAAAGGTTTTGATGCCATAATTGCAAATCTAAGCTTTTGTTATCGCAAACAAATCACAACATTTATATATTCTAATAAATAAAACTCCCGCGTTCAGCTGCATACATGCACGTGGTTTATTTTGCCGGTTTCCGGTCTCGTGGCCGTGATTTTCTCAGTGTGGTTAAACAGTGGCATTGAAACAGAAAAGTGTTAATGCTTGCTTGTATAATTTAAATAATACTGTTAAATTTTGAAAGATTGAGTTTCAAAACTCTATATCTAGAAGTTTGATTCCCAGAACTGATAAGATAGGTTTATGAATTGGTTGTTACACAAGATTACAAGTACTGACATTTCCGTATAGTAAATTAACAGAAACGTAATATTAATGAATAATGTTGTATTTTTTGCATATTTAAGCTTCGTGATTGTTTCATTCAAATCTCATCACACATAATAATAAACAGGTTACAGTGTATAATTTGTATTATATGGCATAAGGCAGTCCATCCGCAAAATGGAGAATTTTTGATTGGTTCCTGCATGAGCTAAATAAATCGGAAATAAATCAATATAACAGTTTAATTTTCCTCTAAAAATGAATGAATCGGCTAGCGACGCCGACTGTATAGCTTTTTTAACATTTTGTCCTGTTTTTTTCTTAGCCAATAAAAATCTAGAGAACAATTTTTAGCTGGATTTTTTTCGCTCTTGATTTAATAGTAGGCATAACAGGCTTCATTGACATTGCCATTGACCCATTGTTGAACTGTTGTAAACAAGTTGCGGTAAAGATCTTTAAATTTTTAGAAGCAATCAAGTAATTTCCTTGAAAGTGAGAACGCTTTGATATCAACTCGAACTGTCTGGACCTGTCTGCTATTAATAAAATTCAAATATTAAGTTCCATCATGACCTTTTATGGTAATAATTGCACTGTTGTTATTCACTAACAGCTCTGTTATTGTAGAATGTTGATTTCGTACGAGAAACGAAAGATTGACGTGTGTGTTTTTATAATTTGTGAACTGCTCAATAAACTAATTAAAATCGACAATAAATGCCTAAATTATGTTAACGTAACGTATATTTCTTATTCCGTCGTTTGTATTTCCGTGTAATAATGGCTCGTTATTGAAAAAAAGTTTTTTATAGCGAGTTTAATATAGCGAATTTAACTGAATTATTACCAAATTGAGGTACTGACAAACGTATATGCCGGCGGCTATGGCCCTGGTGCACATGATGGACATGGTCATAGCAACAGCGTCATTTTGACGAATAATCAATACAACACTTTATTTTAGAACGAATATTAAAATACTTGTCAAATTATAATAGTCACAACATATAGTCATAGCCATAGGGCAATGTTAGTAGTAAAAATATACAAAAAATATAGTAAAGTTGGTTTCCTGAACGTCTCACGTCTGAGCGTTTATATATAAGAAGAAAAGAGAGAACGTGCGTACGTTCTAGTCACTAAGGTCGTCAATTTGCCAATCGTCCACGACTGATTGAGTTATACTGGATAATTCTTCGTGCGTTAAAGTCGGCGCTTTAGGTTTTTCCATGGTACTTGAAGCACTGTCATTAACGCCGTCAGGGTTATAAATGTCTTTTTTGCTATACATGATAAATTTTTCCAATCCCGCCAGACAACATTTCAGTTCCGTAAATACTGTGTCTAATTCACTTTCCTGATCTTCTATTTTCTCTTCAGTTAAGTGACGATCTGTCGTCGAACGCTTGAGTTGTGTATGAAGGTCCTCTATGAGTTTGTACGTTGTTTTACGTCGATGTTCAAGCCTTGATAAACGATCTAAAATTTGAAGAAGTTTCTTTTCCTTTTCACCTGTTTTATGTTTGAAAGAATCTTTTAAGTCTTTTTTTTGGATTTTTTTTAGCAGGTGATTGGCTTCCAACTTAAGTAATTCAGATTTCCTCATAGTCCATTCAGTGTCTATGAGTCCAACCACCGCTTGCAAATTCCAATGTTTGTATACAGGATGACTGGAAATTTCACAGGCAAGGTTATTCCAAAACATTCTTCTCTCTTTTTCTAATTTTGAGATATCGTGTCTCTCAATTTCTTCCAGAGTGAAAATATCCAAACCTTGCTTTATTTTTCCAGAGTGTTTGGTCGTAGAAAATTTTCCGGCTGAACTGTCTTGGTCGGTTTTATATTTTGATGTTAACTGGTCACAACTATCGTTTCCCTCTCTCGTCTCCTCAACATTTATAACAAGATCGAATAACCCGGGATGATCCGAAATTAAGTTGGCACATCGGTGTACTTTGAAAATATTTTCTTGTTTTGGGGATACTGGAGTGTCCCTCCAAGTAAACAGATAATTTATAGGAAGTGATTTTAGAACAGATGACGCGCGTGTTCGAACATTTAATAGACTTGTAGTGTCATCAACTTCATTCAGAATACCGTAGCAGTTTCCATCCTTGTCAACAAACCTTATATTCACTAACATTTCCTGCAGAAGTGAACAGTCTATACTAAAGCATTAAATATTAAAGCAATATATTTTCTCACGAGGCTAACCTGACTATCAGGCCATGTTTTCCTCTTCCTTAAATGCGGGTGGATGAAAGGAAAACAGGTTACTAAATAGGGCATGTGCTAAATTTAACCTGGACGATGGACGGTGGACAATGGACGATTTTTATTTACAGTCAAAACACTAAAACCTGCACACTTCCGCTCTTGTACTTTGTTGTCATTTATTGTATATTTCGTTGTGTATTAATAATAATAATAATATTAATAGTAATATTGCAATACTTGTAACAAAGAATGGCTTTTCCGTAACGCGGCCACCATTTATCCTTTGAGGGGTGGGGGGGGGGTTGATTTTGGAATAAATTTTCCTTCAAGGCTATTTTGAACAAAAAAATACCTGCACTAACAAACTGGGGGGGAAAATATCCTGCCCCAGTATTTGGTGGGAAAAAATGTTGCAAAACAGCATGGTTGCAGGGATCGATTTGACCAGTCCAAGAAGATCAGCTGGTTTGATTTTCAGGACTTAGTCGCGGTAAGGTTAATTTCTTGTTGGAAAACTCCTCAAAATGCTGGAAGTAGCTTATCTGAGTTTCAAGAAATCCAAAAATTTCTAGGGGAGCATGCCCCCAGACCCCTCTAGAGGCTCGCACCTTCGGTGGTCGACTCGGTTGTCTCAGAATCCTAGTTATGGCCTGATCTGCTGCCCTATGATCTATATTTATTAGGTAAACCATGCATATATATATATATATATATATATTTAACAAATATAAAACATTTTCCGTGTTGATATAACTATATATCAATACGGAAAAAATGTTTTATTTTTTTTTATAATATAGCAATGTCAAAAGCCTGAAGGATAAGAAAAATTTCCGTGTTTACAAACGGCGGAAAATTTCCCGTGTTGACATTGAGTTATATCAACACGGCTCTTAGCCAATCAGCGTTCAGAATTTACAAATGCTATATTATAAATATATATATAAATGCTGCAGGTAGCTGCAGTGATACAGACTTGCCGACTGAAACTTCTCCAGGTCCGCCGCTAAATATGTTTCCTCCAGCTACACATCCTTAAAGCCCTTAAGAAGAGACCCTAGCTGAACCAAATGTTATACCTCATAGCAATATGTATTATTAAAAGCTTTTATGAAGCTAGAAAACTCAACGTTAACTATAATTAAAGAATCTAAATAGTATAAGCTATTGAAAAAAAATGCTGCGAAAGAGAGGGGGAAAAATCGCACATGGTGATGGGATAGGAACAAAATCTTGCACATAACGATCCCAGAAAAAAATTCCCTGCCAGCAGTAAATAACCCCCCCCCCTCCCCGCCCCCTCAAAAGTTAAACGGTCGGCCCCTAAGATTCACTGCATAAGTAGCAACATTTGACTTTTATTATTGGTAGCCGCTAAGTAATACGAAACAAAATATAGTTTATGATAACAAAATGATAACATATTGCTTTATTATTAATTATCATTTATTGTTAATCATTAAAATTGCTGAAGCAGTTCCATCAATAAAACTAAAAATGAAAACAAGTGTCGCTTTCCCGCCAAAAATCGCGCGAGAATTTATTTTTGCGCTTGCCAGGCTAGCCCGCCTGGCAAAGCGTGCTAGACTGCTAGTCCGGTTTAATGGGCCAGCCCGGCTCTGATACGATTGACAGTTCTTTATATAGAAATTATACAAATTACTTTAATCAATGTAAATGTTACAATTCTCAACATCGCACTTTTATATTATTGCGGCCTTTGATTATAAATATTGCTTAAGGCTGATTTCCACTGTTGCGTTTTTCATACGTAGCTACGTATACGCACGTAAAACTTTAAATCCGTTTAAATGTTACTTATGAAATAACCAAATAAATAAAGCAACAGAATTTAGTGTTCCGCAAGTTTTAGTATGCATTTGTTAACTTATTTGTAAAATATTTAAAAAATAGAAGGATTCAAAGTTTTACGTGCGTGTACGTGCGTACGAAAAACGCAACAGTGGAAATCAGCCTTTACTGTAAGTTCATATTTACTTCCAATCAATGCGGATTATACGTCCTATCATTTGTTATCATTTACTATATTTGTTTTGTATTACTTAGCGGCTACCAAATTATGCGTTACCAAAAATTTTGCCACTTATGCTGTGAATCTTACGGAAAAGCCATGCTTTGTTACAAGTATTGCAATATTAGTATTATTATTAATATACAACAAAATATACAATAAATGACAACAAAGTACAAGAGTGGAAGTGTGCGGGTTTTAGTGTCTTGACTGTAAATAAAAATCGTCCATTGTCCATGCATCGTCCAGGTTTTAGCACAAGCCACAAAATACAGCCTGATATTACAGTAATACTCGGGGTTGGAACAGAGGGACAGGAATGTGTATTTAATTTGCAAGAGGAGCATATCTGAGAGAAACTATTTTGATTGAATTATATAGTAATACTATGTATTTTTGCTTGCAAAACGTAAACGTCGTTGTTTCACTGCATGTTATTAACTTGAATTTTTACTTCTAAATCAATACGTCGATACGCGCTATATTAAATAGCTTGTTTACAACGCCAAAATAATTAAATAATTAAATGACGTTTACAAAATCAAAACCGGAAGAGAATCATCTCAATTACAAGCACGTTTACAAATGTCACGCATGCTTATTAAACATGAATAAACATCCCACTGTCCGGTAGTATAAATGACAAACTTTTAGTACACGGAATCATGGACATCCAGTTGTTAGATGAGCGGAACTGCAATAAACCCTTGGCAGTTCTAATAGATGTGGAACCTGGAGTGTATTTGAACGAGATTCGTCAGATAATTTCAGATCAAGTGTCTGATATTTTGCCCGAAGGAAAATATGAATTTCAACATCATGGCATAAAAATATCCAAGGTGGAGGAAGCTACAGTGAGGCTGTCAAAGATTGCATTACCTGGTGATGACCCTTCTCTCTGCATGCTTTCACTGTCCTTTTCAAACTTAAATGGTGCTGAAAACGTAAGCAAGGACAGGGATTTGGAATCTCCCTTGTCCGTAAAGACAGAGGCAAGCCAATTCACGCCTCAAACACATGTATCCACGGTAACGAAGACGTTACAACTACGATCACCGACAGCTGTGGAATTGAGAAATTTAAAAATTTTTACTGATAAAGAAATAGAAAGTGGAAGAGGAAAAGAACCACTGTATCGAACATTTTGGAACAAGAAAGTCCAAGAACTCTCAAAAGACAGAAAAATGTCTAACAAGGAAATTTACAAACGTGTAAATGAAAGCTGGCAGCTTCATAGAAGCGAACTAATGGAATTGGAAACACAGGAAATCCAGACAAAATGTAAAGAAATTGAAGCTGACGCGGCATGTGGCTCAAATGATTCTAGATTAAAGAAAACTACTCTACCCAACAACGTACTTCGCGTGCAGGAAGCTTCGGAAGCCATTAAAAGTTTGACTGCGGAAGTTAACTCTTTCTCGGAAAAATTGAAAAGAAGCCATGACGCGTTGGAAAAAGAGAATTTTAGAAAAGAGTTGAAGCGTGCTAAAACAAGCTTGCTTTTCTCCACAAGCGAGTTAAGAAAAGCGCAAGATGCCTTGAGGAAGAACCTTGGTGTAAAGAAGTCAGAATTTGCAAAACATTTAAGCCCCTGACAGATTAAAAATCTGCATGACATACTGTATAGTGTTGCGTCTCTCGTTTGAACGTTAATATTCGCATGGGAAATTGTTGGATCATACACGTTAATTAAAATTTTTTGCTAAAACGTTTTAAACCATGTTGCCATGTAGCTGGCGATATTGGGCGGGGGGGAGGGAGGAGGCGCTTGAGATGAAACCCAGAAATTAAAGGCCTTAAGGGACGGACCATTAGATATTTGAGGGGGGGAGGGGGGGAAAATACCAAAAAAAAACTCGCGTACAGAAAAAATCCAGAAAAAATATTGTGCACAACAAACCTATTGAAAAAAAAATCGAGCAAGAACTAGGGGTGATTTTTAAAATCGTAAAAATTCCGGAGAAAATTTTTTAGGTCATCTTAAAAAAAATATTGTGCAAAGGAATGTTGCAGAAAAATATTCTTGCAAGCAATTGCATGGGGGATGAAAAAAAAATTCGTGCACAGAAAAATTGCCCAACCCCCCCCACTCCCCTCAAATATCTAATGGTCCGTCCCTAAACTACTTTAGCCTCAAGGTGAAATGAGAGCCTGCACTGCAGATGACATACATTTTTGAATATCTGCCCCGTGAAGTTCGTTTTTTCCAAATATGGAATGTCTATCCTTATATGGTGTTGTTTACAACTTTCGTGCAAACTAAATTTAGATCCCGCAAACTACAGTTTATAGACCTTTATACTGTTTTTTCAAAATATAAGATATTCAAGCAAAAGTTTAAATGTTTTAAATTTAAGTTTTAAATTCTCAAAACAGAATATTTCGTGCTTTGAGATAAGATGGCCAAGACCAATTTGTGTGGTCGGTTAATGTGTTTTTTATGCATAGTTTCAGCAGTTGTCATATATACTATATAATTATAAGGCGCTGTTACACTACGCAATTTGTATTTGTCTCGCAACTTGCGCGAAATTGCAAGGTGTATCATGCCGCGCAATCAACAAGTCTCTCAATATTTTTGTTGCAATAAACATTGCACGAAGTAGAATTAGGTTCTACTTTTTGGGGGGAGGTGAATAGGTTTTCGGATCGTCGGATTTCACAGAAAAAATTGTCCGGATTTCGGATCTGGCGAATGTTTTACACGGATTTCGGATCTTATTAATACAGCAAATTGCGGATTTATCTAATATTTTGGCTCGGATCGCGGATTTTGCTTCAAATTTGGGCGCTGATCGGCGGATTTGTAAACCCCTATTCACCCCCCACCCTTTTTGCAACGATTGCGGCAAAGCTGCAATGCCGTTTCAGAGCATTGCACAGTGTAACATCGGGTATACATAAAGTGCGAGCCAGAGAGCCATGCCGATGTTGCGAGCCACCACAGATCGGTGCGAGCCACGCCGCGATATGTGCGAGCCATGTGCAATAAATAAATATAATGAATTGGTCTTGACCAAATGGTACTGAGTACATCTTATCTCCAGGCCACAATAAACAATTTGCGTGTTGACTGATTTTTTATCTAGGTAAAAAAGTAACTTCCCGTAAAGAACTTGTTAAAACTGGTGAAAATGCAAAGTTTGGTTAGTGCGAAAATATTGTAGAATACGGAAGGTGTAGCCTTGCGGGTTTGCATGCATGTTTTGTATATACAGTGTACAAACAGTATGCAATGTTTGCAAACTTTGCAGGACTGTGTTTACCAGGGTTTGCAACATTTCGCGGTCGAATTTTGCGATTTTGCTAATTTCATTATGTTCTTTTTAGCTGTGGTATTTGATTTCCTGGCTCTTTCGTTGGGTTAAAATTTGGTCTTACATGCAGGTTGTCCATTAGATCTTAAAACACCTTCATAATTTGTAATTGAGTTATTTGAGTTACAATATTCCTGTAATTGGATTCTTGATTATGTTTATATTTCGTTTCCGAATTTTATCTATTATTTTACTAATATACAGTCTTATATTTCACTTGTTAACTATTTTAAATAATTTTAAATACGATTCGCATCCATGGCTCGCACCTTGGCTTGCACTCTGGCGCATGGCTCGCACCTTGGCTCGCATGGCTCGCACTCTGGTGCATGGCTCGCATGGCTCACACCCTGGCTCGCATGGCTCGCACAATGCTGAAACTCTGTAACATCCCTCTTGCAACTAGTCTCGCAATGCTTATACACTGAGTGGTTTCCTATTGACTTTTGACTGACAATATGGCTACAAACGTTTGCACTCGCTGTTTTTATACTATTTTTAATAATGATCATTGCAAGTTGCATGGAACTTATTGCTTTGTGTAACATCCCTTGCAATGCAATCCTGAAATTTTTTGTCGACATTGCGAGACAAGTTCCGAGACAAGTTGCTCAGCTTCAGTGTAACAGCGCCTATAGCGTGATATGAGAATTTCGCGTCCCGATACGAGACGCAGATATTCAAAATCGGTGCAGGGCAAAAAGTACTTCATCTTGCGTAGCCTACTTCTCGCAGACGTTGTTATTCTTACGCCAAGCGACGAAAAACATGTTTTTATCGATGAAAGTTTAGTTTTTCCTCACTTGGCGTAAGAATAACAACGTCTGCGAGCAGGCTACATCTTGCGGGGATATTTTGGACCGCATAACCGCATTCCAAAAGTTCAAAACCATCATTAGAGCATGTTTTCATTTATTCATATTTAGTGGTTCGGTAATGTTTTTGGTGAAGGAGAGGGAGCTTCCCAAGATAGTTTGCTTTAGTTTAGTGTTATGATTGGGGTTAGGTTTAGGCAATAGACCTTTCCAAGGTTTCTACCGCCATATTGCAGGGGGTGCAAAAACATTGGGGGGAGCGCGCGGTCACCAATGGCGCCCATACTATTTCCTATTGAGTGAGTGAAAATTACCTTTTGACATTTAGTCCTTTTTCTCAAAAAATTTCTATGCAAGCATATCCAATTTTTATTTTTAGATAATCGCTGGGTTTTTTCTGATATGTGGCCGAGATTTCTTGCTAATCGAAGGACAAGAAGTAATAAAAAACGGCGGCTTTTGTTGTACAACTTGACCGACGTTTGAGCGAGGGTTTTTGTACAAATATACAAATATAAACAGTAATAATGGCGGACACCAAAGGACTTACACACTTAATGGACAAATATTCTTCCAAAGATCGGTTAAACAAACGAAATAACAAGAATCATCGCCCAAACGTTGCGGGTCAAGTTGTACAACAAAAGCCGCCGTTTTTTATTACTTCCTGTCCTTCGATTAGCAAGAAATCTCGGCCACATATCAGAAAAAAACCCAGCGATTGTCTAAAATTAAAAATTGGATATGCTTGTATAGACATTTTTTGAGAAAAAGGACAAAATGTCAAAAATTTTCACTTACTGAATAGGAAATAGTATGGGCGCCATTGGTGGCCGCGCGCTCGCCCCAATGTTTTTGAACCCCCTGCAATATGGCAGTAGAAACCTTGGAAAGGTCTATAGGCCATTAGGGTAAGGTTTGGGGTAAGGTTTAAGATGTTATAAGTGCATGGTTGTTGATTTTTTCACGTTTTACTATATACTGATTTCAATTTGCTTTTCAAATCTTATTTTGCCGAGTTCGCACGTTTGTTGTAAGCCAGCCAATCAAATTGGTTACATCGAAATCATCAGAATGAACTTCGAGGGAAATACGAATAGACCTTTCCGGTAATTAAGTCACAACTACACTGTTTTCAACTTAGAACCACCTTAAATGGATAGATATCAAGTTTGTTTCTCACAGGCTATGGTGGAGAATCGGAACATCCTTCGTCAACACAAGCATTAAAAATAATTTGGATTTTGACTTAGTCCGTATGTAAACAAAGCATTTGTTTACATTTGGTATTTAAAATATTACAGGTAAACTACGTGAAGCGTTCCTCTTTTGAGTTTCCAAATTGATTGCAATTTTCCTCATTACTTTTGCAATTTAAAAAACTCCCTTGCAAATCCCTTGAGGGAATTTGCAATGTTACTAAAAGCCAAAAAAATTTTCCTCAGTTCCTGTTAGAAGTTCTTAACTTCCTGTTAGAAGTTCCTAACTTCCTGTTCTGTTCTGGGCGTTGCAATTGGCTAACAAAAATAATCGACCAATAACAACTCTCAGAACAGAAAAGGAAGTTAGGAAATTAAAACAGGAAGTTAGGAAAATTTAAAATGAAGTTTGGAATATTGCAACAGCCGATAGGAACATTGCAAATTCCCTCAAGGGATTTGCAAAGAGTTTTTCAAATTTGCAAAGCTAATGAGGAAAATTCCAAATGAGTTACGAAGTCAAAAGAGGAACGCTTCACGTAGTTTACCTGTAAACTTTATTTTTTTTCCGGCCCGTAATTCCAGGTCCGTAACGTAAATGAAGCGTTCAGATTGGTTGATGAGAGGTCCGTATCACACGATACGGACCTCTCACATTTCGCGCCAAAACAAACTGAGGAGTGAAGGCAATTTTCAAACCGAAAAAGTTATCAAAAACGTTGAAACATCTTCCCTATCGATACGAAAGATAGAAAAATAAGCTGAACTGATTCAATTCAAATGATTTCTAGACTAATTTCAGTCATATATTTTTATAAATGTTGCCATGAACACAGTGTTTTCGGCAAGTACGGTTTGTTGTTGCGTGTCGAAAGAACATTTTTGAAGGAAGTTATTATGCAAAATAAATATTTTTAATCGCTTTACCTTTTTATTGTCTTGTTGAGTAGAAAAGCATCTATTGCATAAAAAATAAAGGCTTTTTATCGTGTCGTTTTAGCAAGATCTCAACCATGCTTGGATTAACAAAGCACTGGATTAAAATTAAATGACTAACAAAAACAAGTGATCTCAAATCTAGTTCGCCACACTACTGAGTACTGGAGTTTTTTAGGAATTTAATTAAGCATCGTGCAAAATATAACCGTTAAGGTCGGTCAGTACTTGAAAAATATTTCCATCAGTCTCGGGCCGATTCTGAGACCCTACAATGTAAGAGATAACCTGGAAATTCCAGGGAGGGGTTGTGTTATGCCATATTTCCAGGATACAATGTAAGAGATAACCTGGAAATTCCAGGGAGGGGTTGTGTTATGCCATATTTCCAGGGTATCATGTAAGAGATAACCTGGAAATTCCAGGGAGGGGTTGTGTTATGCCACATTTCCAGGGTATCATGCAGTAAGAGATAACCTGGAAATTCCAGGGAGGGGTTGTGTTATAAGTTATTTCCAGGGTATCATGTAAGAGATAACCTGGAAATTCCAGGGAGGGGTTGTGTTATAAGTTATTTCCAGGGTATCATGTAAGAGATAACCTGGAAATTCCAGGGAGGGGTTGTGTTATAAGTTATTTCCAGGGTATCATGTAAGAGATAACCTGGAAATTCCAGGGAGGGGTTGTGTTATGCCATATTTCCAGGGTACAATGTAAGAGATAACCTGGAAATTCCAGGGAGGGGTTGTGTTATAAGTTATTTCCAGGGTATCATGTAAGATAACCTGGAAATTCCAGGGAGGGGTTGTGTTATAAGTTATTTCCAGGGTATCATGTAAGAGATAACCTGGAAATTCCAGAGAGGGGTTGTGTTATAAGTTATTTCCAGGGTATCATGTAAGAGATAACCTGGAAATTCCAGGGAGGGGTTGTGTTATGCCATATTTCCAGGGTACAATGTAAGAGATAACCTGGAAATTCCAGGGAGGGGTTGTGTTATAAGTTATTTCCAGGGTATCATGTAAGAGATAACCTGGAAATTCCAGGGAGGGGTTGTGTTATAAGTTATTTCCAGGGTATCATGTAAGAGATAACCTGGAAATTCCAGGGAGGGGTTGTGTTATAAGTTATTTCCAGGGTATCATGTAAGAGATAACCTGGAAATTCCAGGGAGGGGTTGTGTTATAAGTTATTTCCAGGGTATCATGTAAGAGATAACCTGGAAATTCCAGAGAGGGGTTGTGTTATAAGTTATTTCCAGGGTATCATGTAAGAGATAACCTGGAAATTCCAGGGAGGGGTTGTGTTATAAGTTATTTCCAGGGTATCATGTAAGAGATAACCTGGAAATTCCAGGGAGGGGTTGTGTCATAAGTTATTTCCAGGGTATCATGTAAGAGATAACCTGGAAATTCCAGGGAGGGGTTCGAAAAGTTTGGATTGTCCTCTATAGGGGGAATGTGGATATAAAATGCAATAAGCCATTGTATGGCGAAATGCCGAATTTTCGCAATAAAACAGCGATTTTAAAAACATCTACCGTCCGATCTTGATTTTGAGGACAAAATTGGAAAGAACATGTCAAGCTGCGTCTGTTAAACGGAAAATTATTACACGAATATGTTTAAAACGAACGAAAATTTGGATAAACGACCTCCGAAGGAGTGAGATCTTATACTGTCAACAAGTCAGGTGAGATTCTTTTCATTTCTTGATCATTTTTCGATAGTGTTTTGTGAAATTTCGTACCTTAGACAACGGATGCATATAGGACTATTGCTAACTGACACTAAAAACATGTTTGGGATGCGTACAACCAGAGTTTTTATTTACTGTACAGATTACAAACAATATACTGATACAAACAATATTCAAATATATAGAAATATTATTTTGTTAGGCTAGTACCAAAATGTTTCCTTAACACAAAGATACTAAAAGCATTTAGACCTGAAATATATCTTTGAGACCAAACACTATACTGTCTATACTGTTAACTGAAATTTTTGGGATTTGAATTTATTGAATTGAGTCAGGTACCAATTATATAAACACATTTCTATGCTTAATTAAATAACAATATCAGTTGCCCAGGCAGTGTACTTAACCAATGACTTGCATTTATAGTCTGTATATAGACATTATTTGTTTGACCATTGACGGTCCCTGCTTATAATAAATACAACCTCACACTGGTTGTCTCTGTGTATGCAGCTGTGTTTCATCCAATTGTATTTCTGTAAAATACACCCAACAAATAACCAAATTATTCTCTTTTTAGTTGACAGAATTTCCATTGTTAAAAGAACTACAAATCTTCTCTTCGACTATCTGGGTAAAGGCCTATCCCTAGAATATAGACCTTACTGGGGTTTTGTGACACTTTGTGTTGTTTCAGTCACCTGCTCGCGGCTCACCCCCCTAAAATTTCTGGCACCACCCCAGTAAAAAATATGAAAATCCGTCTATGTTGGTAACTATATTGTATTTAATATTTATACAGTATATGTTGTGTAAATACCTAAATTGTTGTGATATGAAATAATGAATAGTAATTTCAACAAATGCTAATGGCAAAGTTAATAATCAATGTTAATAATCAATGTTATTAATCAATGTTAATAATCAATGTTAATAATCAATGTTAATAATCAATGTTAATAATCAATGTTAATAATCAATGTTAATAATCAATGTTAATAATCAATGTTAATAATCAATGTTAATAATCAATGTTAATAATCAATGTTAATAATCAATGACAATGACGATTATTTTTTTAAATGAATGTTATATATGTATATATACACTAGTAAATTTATGTCCTAAAAGATGGGACAAATTATACTTACAATCATGCTACAAATGTGTCTGTATATATTAATTAAAGTATTGTTTACATTTTATAAGATTAAGTGCTTAAAAAAGGTTAACTATAACAGAATCCACCACCTACTGTACTGAGTACAGTATTTTATTTATTATTAATGAAAGGCAGGCATAAGGATCGAGTTTCCTTGAGTGCACACAAAACAATCGCTTGAAATCGAGGAGACAATGTTATTCATTGTTAAATGGGTAGTTTATACATTGCCAAAGGAAAATTCGGGAAGTGTCTATAGAATAGGTTTTCATGTTTATCAAGTTCAGGTCTCTGATACTGTGATACAGGCTCAATGAGTTTTCATGTCTAAATTCTTTATTTCTTAGAACTATCCAGCAACGCATACAAATAGCACTTGACATTATAATAAACTAAAATCATCAAGACATTAGAAATACTTTAAAAGTACTGCAAGATTCAGTTT
>CACRXK020006789.1:0-24367 GCA_902702795.2 Paramuricea clavata | reverse complement strand
CCGTTTATGTATTTGTTAATCTTCGCTGGTTTGTTTCTATAATTTTAGGGAAAAGGGACTTTTCCTGGGGGGGCAAAATGTGATTTCGTGGGGGGGCACAAGGGGGGACTGGGGGGGCATTTGCCCCCCCAGCTTGTATGTTAAAAAAGGCCCTGGTGTTACTACTTCGTAAGGCGTGTTTTCCCAAGATGTGTTAATAAAAATTTTAATTAGGTGTGTTATTTGAAAAAGTGTGTTATCTGACCAAGGCGTGCTATTTTACAAGATGTGTTGCCTTTCGAAGGTGTGCTGTAATTAAAAGACATGCTGGAGTAACACACGCATTTTGTCGGAAGGTCTCTTTGGCTTAATAGCACGAAAGATGTGTTATTGAAAGGCGTGCTTTTTAACCCACTGGCGTGCTCTTTAACATACCATGATAGGTTAACTAGCACATCAAGGTGTGTTAAGGTTTGATTGTGTGTCAGTGTAGCACACCAGGCGTGTAAGATAACACAAGTCGGTGTGTTATTAAGCACATCTATTTTTTAGAGTGTAGTAGCCTGCGTAGCAGGCGTTTGGTGCGGGCGGGAGAAGAGAGGGCGTCGTTAAATAAATGCCTGCCCATGCAAATTTGTTCTTCACGAAGAATCTTCGGAAAAGATTCCCATTGGTCAATCTCGTTAACGGAAGTAATTACGTAACTCAAATGTCAACAATAATTTTGCCGGTTATCGCGATTATTCCTGCGGAATACGGAAAATCGGCAAATCAAAGCTTGCCCGAGCAGGGATCGAATATTCCTTATAGTTGTTTTGTTATTTGTTCACTTTAAAGTATAATTCAAGAACAGATAGTTGAGGCTACATCACTTGTCATTGCAGCTATGAGGTTGGATGATGATTTTAAGAATAACAATTCAAAACATGGTCAACTGTTATTTGCAGTGAATTTGCTATACGGCAGAATACGTTAAATAACCGTGGTTCAGGAGCCTTTTAAAAGATAAAGGCTCTGTGTTGTGACTGTTGTCTAAAATAGCTTCAAAAAACATTAATAATTCATGAGGAACAACACAAAGATAAATCATAAACGTGTATCTTTATATGTGATAGAGATTTCCCTTGATTTACATAAACTTTAACTTTGATTTTCTCTACAGACACAACGAATTTTTTGAAAGCTATTTCGCCAATGAACTTATACTAGATCGATCGTTTTTGAAGCAATTTAAAACATTTGCAGTGGCTATTTTATCAGACCATCTTTATGTCTGATAAAACACTGCTGCTCCTGTTTTAAATAATAATTCATGATGCAAGTATCCAATCTTGAGTAAGAAATTAGTGACGTGCATACGTCTTTATACCAGCTAAAGAACACTTTAACAAAAGACCATTGTTATGCAAACTATATAAAAAAATTTTATATAAAGATTTTTATATAAAGATTTGACTTATTATGCAAACGTTTTTGAAGCCTTTTAAAAAACTCGCAGGTCGTGTTTTATTAGGTCTAAAGCCACTCGCGCTGCGCGCTCGTGGCTTTAAACCTAATAAAACACTCCTGCTCGTTTTTTAAATAGTACATAAAATCTCTACAAATCTCCCTAGTTGCCGAGCAAAAAGCATGCATGGTGGTAAATATAAATCTCGACTATGATTGGATAATGGGTGAAGGTGCTAATTACTTGGCCTTAATGGCCTTAATGGGCGAAAACAAATTTGTCATAGACATTTGGGCGGGCGTTTCCTCTTTTCCCGCACGTACTAAAGCTTGCTACGCAGGCTAACCATGTAACAAATCAGATAAGCACTGGAGTTTCAACCCTTTCCTCTCTCCTAACATTTCCCTCGCAAACTCGAGTGATATTTCGCATCGCGTGTTTTATGCACTGACCGCTTTCGTATAACTATAAGAACAATACTCTCCTCGCCTGTTTCTACACTGACTGCCTTGCCATAACTGTATGGAGATAATGTATGGATATGTTTGTACCAGCTTTGTATTAATATTTATTGATGTGTCATAGATAGGAAATAGTCGGGCTCCCAGTGCTCAGAATATATATATATATATATATATATATATATATATATATATATATATATATATATATATATATATATATATATATATATACAACAATTGGAAAGCGTTAATATTGAAAAATAACCGATATCATTTGTTGATGAAGGGATCCACTCAAGCATGAAGTAAAAATGTCTACTACATAAGCATTAGAAATTGCACAAAAAGGCTACGCTACGAATTGAATAGTTCTACATACCTTCGCTTTCGATAGACTGCAGCATTATACTGTCTAAATTGACATAGCTTATTTCATTATGCTCAAGATCCCACAATCTATCTGATAGTTCAGCAAATGTAGGCCTGTCTTTTGGAAGATGACTCCAACACGTTACCATTATCTCGTATCTAAAACAATGAAGTAAGTCTATATTACTTTGATTCTTACATTTGAAAGTTTACAATAAAAAGTGAATAAAATTATAATATTACTGAATTAAACCAGGGATTACTACATTTTAATTAGCAAAGTGTAAACTTAAAGTTCTGAAATAAAAGGTTGGTAAAATATATGGTTTTCCGACCATTTGACAAATATTAATTTTTTTTAAATGGAATGAAAGGTCCTGAACTTAAATTAACTAGTTTACAAGGAAGACATGCATTACATAAGAGTGAAAAATATTTAAAAATTATACGAGGGAAAGTTCAAAGATTGTTAGAAGATTTCTCTTAAATGTATAAATACTGCACTAGTAGATAGTTTTTCTTTCTGTCCAAGTTGTTCCAGCTGTCTGTTATGGCCTGATAAGCGAGTCTTTGCTTCCCCATTCCTTGACACTGTTAGGTGGCCTTAAGTTGTCCTTATTTCGCGTAATGTAGTTGTGTATTCCTCTGTTCGCTAGAAGTTCAAATCCATGTGAGGTATGATTATTTAAAAGTGTTTATGATACAATCTGCGTTGTTCAAGAGTGGTCCAGCCTAACGTGTCTAACGTGTCTGTTGCCGATGATAAAAATGGTCTACCTAACAACAGTCTTGGCTGCTTTGTTCTGGAGTATCTGAAGATTATATGGAGATAGCGTAGCCAGGTTTAGACATAATTAAAAACATAAACGTTCTCTGACTAAAATTTTATTTAAAAACGAGCTTTCGACTACCTAACTGTAGTCTTCGACGGGTAAAGCGGAATGAATTATTATTAAATTACAAGCGTTATTATATATATATATATATATATATATATATATATATATATATATATATATATATATATATATATATATATATATATATATATATATATATATATATATATATATATATATATATATATAACAGGAAGTGCAAGATATGTGTGTTAATTGAAGCGTCTAGCGATGACATTTTTTATTAACTAGCATAGCATATTGTTTCGGAAGCGGCTTAGAATTATTGTCAGAATTTGTTATTATAGCAGTATGCCAAGATTCTAATGTCTTACGTGTCCGATAATTGCCACGACCCATTACTTTCCCATATCAAAGTCAATTATATGGTCCATATCCCATGCATGTTTAGCTATGTTTGCCCCTTTTTTAGAGTTTTTACATTTCGAATATGTTCCTTCTTTCGGGTTCCAAATGATCTTCCAGTTTCGCCAACATATGACCACGAGCAGTCAGAGCAAGGTATATTATATACGACGTTGATACGTTGTTCAGGTGGAACTTGATGTTTAGGGGTAAGAAAGATTCTTTGTAAAGTTTTTAAAGGTGTAGTCGTTACCCTAATGTTCTGTTTTTGTAATATACGTCGGAGTGCATCAGTTATTCCACTAATGTATGGTAGAGTCACATGCCCATATGGTTTGTCATCTTGAGAAACGCGTTTGAAAAATTGGCCCACAAGTTCCTCAGGTGATGGTTCACGTTTGTTAGCAGTCAAATCTTTTAGCGTTTGTTTAACAATTTTATCGGGATATCCATCACATTTTAGAGTTGTTGTTATGTGATTGAGTTCGTCTTGTTTGCTTGTGTGTTTGGTTGGTAAAGTTTAGGACTGTCTGTGCTAATTTTGTGTTTAATGTCGTGGTGAGAGTTGAAGTCAAGATATCTGTCTGTGTGCGTTGGTTTCCTGTATACGTCAACTTCCAGGTTGTTACCAGGTTGTTACCATGTCATTTGATAATGGGAAAGTAATAGATCGTGGCAATTATCGGACACGTAAGAAATTAGAATCTTGGCATACTGCTATAATAACAAATTCTGACATTAATTCTAAGCCGCTTCCGAAACAATATGCTATGCTAGTTAATAAAAAATGTCATCGCTATACGCTTCAATTAACACACATTCTTGCACTTCCTGTTATATATATATATATATATATATATATATATATATATATATATATATATATATATATATATATATATATATATATATATATATATATATATATATATATATATATATATATATATATATATATATATATATATATAACCTAACACATGCACGCTTGTAATTTAATAATAATTCATTCCGCTTTACCCGTCGAAGACTACAGTTATGTAGTCGAAAGCTCGTTTTTAAATAAAATTATAGTCAGAGAACGTTTATGTTTTTTTATTATATCTGAAGATTGTTAATTAACACTGTATTATTTTTGTCTCCTCAAAAAACATCCGCATAGTCAAAGATTGGGAGTACGAGTCTGTTATAAAAAAGGATTCGTGCATTCAATGGTAGCAGATGTTTAATCCTACGAAGTAGACCTACGCGTTGATTGACATTAGCGGAAATGCGATCTATATGATCTGACCAGGTTAAGTTGGCTGTTATGGTGACTCCTAAGTACTTGAAATTGCTGGCGTTGGAGACTTCAGTATTGTTGACAGAGACAGATATCTAAGCTATATTACATGACTTAACTTCCTATCACTGGCTATAATAAATTATCGAGTTTTATTTAAATTCAGTGTCAGCTTATTCTCGTTTAACAAATAGCTAACTTAAGTAAATCTTCATTATGATTTTTTTCCAAGATCATCGACATCTGAGGCGTAGCAATATAAGACTGTGTCGTCGGCATACAAGGAAACATTGCATTTATTGGTAATACTGGGCAGATCGTTTTTGTACACGAGAAAGAGAAGTGTACCCAAAATGCTCGCTTGGGGTACTCCAAAATGACAGGAAGAGCGTCCGACAATTCACTTCCACCAGACGTTTGTTGCATCCGATTGCTCATGTAGGACTCAAACCAACCTACGGTGCTAGATGACACAGCCATCGCTTTAAATTTGTGGAGTAAGATGCTGTGATCCACTGTATCGAATGCTTTGGCAAATCTATAAATACAGCTACACAAAACCCTCCACATCCCATGTTGCTCATACTTTCATCCGCAAAATTGGTCAGGGTAGCGATGGTTGAGTACCTTTGTCGAAATCCAAACAGCTTGTTTGTGTTAGCAATTAGGTGGCTATACAATTGCGAGTGAACGGTTCTCTCTAATATCTTACTTAAAGTAGGCAAGACCGAAATAGGACGATAGTTTGTAGGATTGGAACGTTCACCTAAAAGTGCCTATATCACTTTTGGGACCTTTATGGATTTGAAAAGAGCGTAAAAAGTTAGTTAACAAGTTCAAAAGCTTTTTTTATTTAGTGCAATAATTTCGAAGATTCAGGTCTCTAAACTACCTACAGTTCTTGAGTCCCAGACTCCTATGCACATGGATAGTTTCGAAAAAGGCCAAATTCAATAGCCGTGTTTAGACCCCAGGAGGCTGATACTCAGGAACAGAACGTTGTTTAAAGGCCTATATCTTCGAAATTATTGCACTAAATCAAAGAAAGCGTTTGAACTTATTAACTAACTTTCTACGCTCTATTCAAATCCATAAAGCAAACACAAGTGATATGGACACTTTAAATAGGGCCGTGACCTTAGCGCATTTCCAAATCTTTAGGAAATGGTTGCTCTTGATGGAACGATTATGTAATCTTGTTACAGATTTGCTGATTGAACAAGACGCACATTTTAAGAGTCTTGCGCACTTAAAATAAATAACGCCACTTTGTATTCATTCATTATTTGCCATTTTGTGTATTGCTCTTCATAGAAGGGGCTAGTATTGTTGAAGATTATAGCTTGCACGAGATTTAGTTAGAAATTATATTTCCCGTTGTTTGGTTAATGCTAAATCAATGTTCGAACGGAAACGGGAACGACCACGACTTCCTTAGTATACGCTATCAAATCTCGTAGCGTTATAGTCGTGCTTGTATTCGAATCTAAATCTCCGTACTAAAATGCTTACAACGACAACGTGACCACGACGGCTGTTCTGGTCGATGTCGTCGCGTTGCCATCCTACATTGCAAGGTTTCTTGCGTCACAAAGGAGCAATGATTTTCCCTGGATTTATTGGTTCTCAAACATTTGCGCATGGTCTCGGTAAAACTTTCAAGATATTAATGAACACATTCCAATTACCATAGAGAGACTGAATGGAAACATAACGTTTGCAGTACAATTCCCGTTTACTGCATTTTAAAATTGCACATATAACAATCCATGACGCTTTTTTCTCATTTTGAAACATGAAATGTAGTAGCTGTCAAACAAAGGTCTTTAGTAAAAGTGTTTAAGTCATTACATTCGTGCATGCCGCAGACATGCATATTCCTGGCCTGATACTCATTAGCTTGTTGCTGCTCCGAAAAGTTAACTAATTATAGGTATTACATTAATCTTTTAACGTAAATCTTACATATCTTCCGTACAGCTGTCCACTTTCTCCAATCTCTTTCCGGAAAGTAAGAAATCTTTGAGATCCCTGTCCGAGACTGATGGATAAGGAGTGTCGCCTAAAATATATAAATCAGGTTAGGCACATGCAAAAGAAGAAGTTCCCACATTTAAGCAAATGGACGTAGAGGAGAAAAGGCAAATATATATAAAATTAATTTTTACTGTCAAACGTTTTTTTTTGTTCTGACCGATAGTGAAATTTGTTTATAGAAAAAAAAAATCATTTCGCTAGCTGTCGCCTTCTACTTGGTTGACACAGTATGCCGTCGAGAAGTCGACAGGAAATGCTCCTACCTAAAGTACATATTTCCCACATTACAACTCCAAATGCCCATCTAAAAATGAAAAATGACGCATATATAAAAACGTATATAAAAATATGTTATTGCTTGAAAAAAAAATGATGTTAATTTTAAACAAATGGTTCATGCATGCATGCAAATTGGTAAATAAGGGCTTTTAAGTATTATGACACTATTTTTAAATGATGACGTGACAATTTGACATAACCTTTTAAGGAGACTTTTGTTTTCCAAATTTTCGTGGAATTTGTCCAAGATTTGAATGTGGTCTGAAAATGTTTACTGATAAAATTTAAATCACGAAATGTGACGCGAAGACATACGGAATTGCAGAGCGCAATTTTTGTGCATGTTAGAAGCAAAACCGTTGAAATTTCAGCTGCTTGCAGTTAAGTATTTGTTTCTCTTTCTCCCATGTGATTTTATGTCTATATCACAGCAATATTTTAATGCTTTTTCCCTTTAAATGGTATTTTTTTGTTTCCTTCGACGTTTCCCGCCAAATTCTGTGTATGCATTTCAGGTGACAGTATTGTTTTTCACAACTATTTTCCAATGTATTTCGTATTGTTTTATGCGTATTTTAAACGAACATTTATAAACTATTGCAACGTTTATAAAAATCATATCGTTTACGGTTTAAAATCGTCTTAAATTCTCGACTTTTAAGTCTTCTTCATCCTCTTATAATTCTCAAAACTTCGCTTCTATTTCCCTCCATATCGTGACTGTTTTTTGGCCTGTTTCAAAATAATTTCGCAGCTCACAAGCTGTGAATAGAAAAACAAATTTCGCAGGTTGTTTCCAAAATTAATAAATAAATGCGGCAAGCAAAGCGTGTGAAAGTCGAACGAAATCATCCAGACGCTGGTTTGCGGGGTTTTAAATTTTATTTATTTGGAGTTTGTGTTTTAGTATAAAAGAGTATATTAATTAAGACAATTAGACAACTCGTTCTCGTTGCCTATGGCGAATTGTCAATACAGGCAGCGCCTTCCATGATTCTTGATTACTCATTCGGATACCCGATCTTCTTGAACATTTTAAATAAATATTTTTACTTCCAGTATAGCAACGAAATTTTCCAGATAAAAACGCTTAATACAAGCTGAAATAAATGGTAAGTTTTTATCTATAGAAATAACTAAACAGAATGTTTAGTCTCATTAAACAATATAGCTCACAAATCACTGAATATGACAGCGGACTAGCGCGCCTTTACTATTGTAATAAATACAAGGTATTTTGTAAAATTTGTCAATTTATCAGGAGTGCAATGCGTGGTGTCCTCTTTTTCGTTACCGTCAATTTCATTGCAGCGTTTGCACGTACTCAGCGGTATGGAAGTAGCAGTAGCTACTTCAAATTGATACAACACAAAATAACACAACTCCAAAAACTGAATGGATGTTGAAGTACGATATTTGTGTTTTGTTTACTTAATTTTTTATTTTTTTATTTTTCTAAATTTTCTCCACGGATACATTGTGTTGATAATATCTATGGGAACTATATTGTCGTTTGGTTTAAAATGCGAGGTGGTCTGGCGGTACGTAGGTATTTCCATTTAAATGGCGTACTCACACATCACTGGCAGTGGAATAAGCTCGTTCTTGAATCGCTTCAATCGATAGCCATCGGAAAGGAATTTTCCCGTTAGATTTTTTTATGTATGCCCCCTCGCGTGACAAGCCAAAATCTGATATTTTTAAAACTTTTCCTTCTCCAAGTAGTATGTTTCTAGCAGCCAAATCACGGTGAACTATACCAAGACCTGAAACATGTTTCTAAAAAAAAATATGAAATGATATAATTATTATTACACAACGGTGATTATGGTTGATTAAAGAGCACTTGGTTGAGTGACTTGATAATATGGCCAGGGGCGAATACATCTAGAAGTCATTCATTTATTTAGTAGTGTTAAAATATTAGAAGGGTTGTGGATTATTTGACTATATATCCATGAACAATTACGGACAACAAGCATATTGACATTGTTTCAGGAAATATTTTAGAAATTCTTGTTTTAAACAATTTTACCATTCCAGTAGCAATTTGACGAGCAAATGATTCCAATTCTTTGGAGTCCAAAGCAAATCGAATTTCCTTGTTTATTCTTGAGGCAATCTCGATGTTTAAATCTAAATTGTAAGATAAATTGACATAAAATTTGACGTGAAGCACCATCTTGTATAATATTGCATCCCTACGTTCAAAATATTGATTAAATATTTTTTTATAGAATTTAATTAATTTACTTCCAATGCATGCAGACAGACTGCAAGCTTATGAATTTCTTCTTCCTGTAAATATTTTTATTGGTTTGCATATTTTTGCTTAAAACGTATAATGAGTAAAAGGTTTTCACCATGAATTCGCATTGTATTAATAAAACATACTTGGATGATATAACTTAGAATCATCATGAAATCAGTGCAGGAGATAATGTACGTTATCAAAGTTTTGTGACTATCTTTTCTACATCTTTAGGCCTATACCTCATCATAATTAAAGAGCAAAAATAGCTGTAAATATTACTGGCGAGTGAACGTATAATATTATTTTGCCGCCCACAATATAAGATGGACATAATTACCATTTCTGAAACCCTATATTTCAAGTTATTTTGGATGAGCATGGACAAACCAAACCAATCTTTCTCCCCGAATTGCTGAAAAGATATTCGTGTATTCTCATGCAAAGGAAATTTCATATATTATTTCGGAATTGCTATCGTAATTACCTTCCGTTTGTTTTATCCCTGCTTTTTCCAACATATACCGTTCACTTGTATTTCCAAGAATTGAAGATGTTGGATCATTTGGCATTTTGCCTGCCTCAATCAATTTCCGATATCCTTCCTGAAATGTTTTCAATTCGGTAATTGTAAATTTATTTTTATACCTTGTAAGCGCAAAAAAAGTTAAATTGGCTTTCATTGTAGTAATAAACTAAAAAATACTCGATTCTGATTGGTTAAGATGACTGCAATTTTATCTTGCATTCTAATATTAAACTAAAAAAATACTCCATTCTGATTGGTTAAAATGACTGCAATTTTATCTAAAACTGTCCAAGAAATGAAATGCAGAACAAAAATTAACATGCACAGATTGATAAATTAAAATACACAACTTAATTTGGTTGTCTCAGGTGCAATTACTAGACCTAAATTTTATTGGTAACTTAAACAAAAATATGAGTTATTTTAACACATTTTTCGGTTCTGTTGCATGACTAAAAGGAAGTTAATTTAATCGTTGAAAACAAGTCCTACTTATTTATTTTAACCACCCTTGTTCATATACAGTGTGGCAAGCGCTAAAACAAAAGAGATTTTGACTTAAGTTTTGACTGTAATAATTAAGTTTCGTTTGAGGTGCAACCAGATGCGTGAGTAAATTATTTGTATCGCATTGCTTGTCCATAATTTTGCCGTGCATGTGATAATTATATAATAACATGTTTTTTCTAGTAACTTTAACTCCAGTACCAATCTTTCTGAGGGGTGTAAGAAGCATGACACAAAATTCGGTTTTGAGCTTTCCGCCTTAACATAACATAACATAACATAACATAACATAAATTAACATAACAATAATTTATTAGCACCATTATTAGAATACAAAAATTAAATAATTTACACACTGAAATTCAACTAGATAATACAGGTTATCGGAAAGAACATTATGTGGTCAGTGACAGACAAAACAAACCAAAAAAAACATTCGAGAATATTTAATCAATGTAATTAAGTCAAATACATTGATAAAGGCATAATAATACTCTTTTTAGATGGAAAACATTTTCATTTCTTCATCGAAATCATTCAATATATTTTTGGAAATCTTATAGGAAATTTTCCGCAAATTTTTCTAGTTATGGGTAAGGCCGGAATACGAATTTTTTGAAGCTAATAATTGTTATGATGATGTTTTAATTTAAAGGCACAGTTCAGCCTTTTGAATTATTTTTTAAATGGTTTTTAAGGTGCATTTCAGCATTTTAAATTGAAAAAAATACTAGGACAATCAATTACGCAAAATTATCTTAAGTTATACTGAATTGATTTTCCTAGTTAGTTTTTGTTCAATTCAAAGGCTGAAATGCGTCTTAAAATCCATCATTCAAAAAGGCTGAACTGTGCCTTTAATACTGGTAGCGAATCGGCGTACCACCCGGATTCTCATTCAATGTTGAGCATCAACATGAAAAAATCAACCATCTGTATCCGGTCATTTTCTAGAACTCGAGGCCTTTGTACTCAGGCTATCAATTTATTTAAGTTAGCGGCGCTTTAAATATAAACTAAAACTTAAGGTGGCTCGCTACCCTTTTTAAAAAAATAAAGATTACCTGATTTGGATATTAATTTCTGGAGAATTATTATTTGCTTAAAAACAAAGAGTACGTGACTGGTGTAACACAATGACTGAGAAGTTCTGAATTTAAAAAAAAAAACGACTCCTAACTGCAATTGCTATGGCAACCATGATATCACAACATGGCTGATATTTATGTTTAAAGTAATTTAACTTGAAAAAAAGGTCGGTTACCCCCATTTTTTATTTCATAAAATCATCTCTTTTTGTATTTTGAATTATTTTCATGATTTTAAAAAATTCTATAATGACCAAAAAAATTATCACGAATTTTCACATTTTCCTATGTTGAAAAATTTCGGCATTACATAATGTTTTTTAAAATTTGAAAAATAATTCAAAATACCAATAGAAATAAATTTAAGAAATAAAAAATGGACGTAACCTACATTTATTTCGAGTTAAATTACTTTAAACATAAAATATTCCAATGTTGTGACATCATTGTTGCCATAGCAACGGCTGCTGGGAGTAGTTTTTTGAAAAATTTCGAACGCTTTAGTCATTATTTTATGCCGGTCATATACTCTTTGTTTTAAACAAGTAATAATTTTCCAGAAAATCATATCCAAATGAGAAAATCTTTACTATTTAAAAAAGTTTAAGGAGCCACCTTAATTTAAATAAGAATAATTTTAAACTGTATAATAATTGAAAAAAAACTAGAAATTAGAGCTTTTTGTTGGTAATATATCATACCTTGCTAGATTCTGTGACATCAACTATACGCTTGCTTGCTATGTCCTTACACTTTAAATTAAGAAAAAAAACATATATGAAAATGTAATATACGTATGTAAATTTAAAGATTTAATATTTTTTGTTCTTGAAATACCGATAAGCCATTGAATGAAAATTCCTTCCCAGGAATAATGGAAAAGTCATTAGGAGATAATGGTTACCATTTTTCAAGTGGTTACCATTGCAGGGAGAATGCAAAGGGGGAGAACTTTCTAATGGTCAGCAAACTGCATGAAAATTGCCGGAATTTGTGAAGACTGAAGTTCTGATTTCTGAAAGACACAAGTGTTTCTAAAAATCAAATTTCCCAGCGCATGCATCATGGCTCTTTTACTAACCACATTAAAAAATGGCTTACGCAAAAAATGGAAGGTTGCGCCTTGCAACCTTACACGCGCTTTGATAGGAAAAATTACCTTCTTTTTGAGAGACTTCAGATAAATTTCCAAATTTCCACCTGGCGCGTATTCAAGGATTAAACATATTGGACGACAACTTGTGCAACAGCCAAACATCTGTATGACATTTTCATGTTTTCCAAGGTCCGTCATCAACTCAATTTCACGTAAGATTTCACTATATTCTTCTTCGTTGATAGATTCTATAACATTCGTTCAATTTATTGAGATTAGTTGATTGCTCAAAAGACGATACCTGAATGAGAACATCAGTTACTGCCGTCATTACAACTGCCCGTGTAAGATATGTATGTCATTTAACGGGTGCATGGGAGGGCCGTACTGAAAAAAATATTTTTCCCAGGTCTCAGAAGCGGCCCGAGGCCGACGGACACTTCTGAGGCCGAGGGAAAGTACTTTTTAGTACGGACTGAACTGAACGGTAAATAACGTGTTTATTTTATTATTTGATAGTGTTGCGAAGTAAGTATGCCGACAAACTGCATAAACGATGCGACAAAGCTGAATAAAAAGCTTTTAGTTTCGTTGCAATTGAAGCTTTTCTACTCGAAAAGACAAAAGAAGGTAAACTAAGCAAAGTTATTAATTTTTCGGATCGTTTTACAGCATGGACATGCTTAAAAATAGTTTTTTGACAGACAACTGCAAATTTTAGTTGCCCAAAAACAGTTTGTTCATCACAACATTTAAAAAAACGATTTTGATCAAATTAAGCCCAGGAATCGTACGTATACTTAAGAGGGAATCTCCATGCACTATCGCCGAGCAACGGGTGGCACATGATGAAAAATGAAATGTTTTTATTTTGTCCAGTAATACTCTTATGTATACTTAGAAACGTCATGTTGTTTGTTTTCTTAAATATTATTTTAAACACCGATACATTATCAAAACCTGACACGCACCCAAAATTCGTGGAATTAGACAAAACATTGCGAGTCATAGCCTTTCGAAAACTTCGTTTTGTTCAATTCGCGTCTTCAGGAAACCTCACTTTCGGTCTTTAAACGTGTATATAAGATGTTTATGAACAACGATGGTCTATTTTGCCATCTTATAAATGATGTTTCAAAATGAACGCAAGCGTGTAAAAATCGCCTTTTTCCCATCTAAAAGATTTTAAGTTTGGTATATTTTTGAAAATTAATTTTCCCTTTCCGGTAGAACTCCGATTGCTTCAAATTTAGACAAATGTATGAGCAAATATTGCTTTCAAATCTGATGTAAAAAATATTATAATTATGGGGTGTTTTGTTATCACGAAATCATAATGTCTATAATATGCAGCCGATTATATGTAGAAAGACACTTAGGCCCCCTGTTACACGATACCGGATTCGCATCGGAGCGACATCAAATTGTACTGCTTCGAGGTGAATTTGGCACTTAAAATATGATAATATAACATAATTATAACAAGAGCTTCAAATATGATCATGAAATGTTGTAAGAGCAGACAAGACTGGAAAACACCTTAAATTGATATCGCTCCGATAAGAATGCGGTATCGTGTAACTGTGGCCTTATAAACAGACAGTCTGGACACAGTTCTGCTCAGACTAGACTATCGAAACGTGAGAATTTATACTTGTTTTCTTCTCTTGTTATTTGGTTTTGAATGATAAATTATAAATTATTTTAAATTATTTTGCTTGTTTATCGGGATTTTAGAGAAATAAATAGTCAATATGAACATGATGAATATACACCCACCCCGGTCCAATTATCGCGCTGATTTTCTCGATATTATAGTCATTATAATTCCGCGGTAACAAAAAGCCCCAAAATAAATTTTATATCAGGTTTTAGAGCAACATTTAAATTTCAATGAAGTTGGAGTTTTACCGGATACGGAAAATTAATTTTCAAAATGTGTACCAATTTAGAATTTTTTGGATCGTAAAAGAAGACGATTTCTACACGCTTGTCTTGACTTTGAAACATCATTTCAAAAATTGCAAATTAGACGCATGTTCTTTACAATCGTCTTATAAACACGTTTAAAAACGAAAGGCGAGGTTTCATGAGACGCCAATTGATCATGATAAAAAGGAAATTTTCGAGAGGCCGTGGCTCACATTTCTTTTTGCTAATTTCGAAAATTTTGGGTATGTGTCAGGTTTTGTTCATTTTCGGCGTTTAAAATAATATTTCAGAAAAAAACACCACCACGTGCACGTTTCTGAGTAAACATTAAAAAATAAGAAGATTTTTTCTTTTCCTCATGTGCCACTTATTCTCGATTTTGCTCGGATTTAGTGGAGATTGTCGCTTAAACTGCCATTTAAGGTATTTTTAAAATGTTATGGTCAAGGACAAGTTGTACATTGTAGTATTTATATTTCTACGTATATCGTCGAAGACTAGCTGTATATATTTGGAGCATTTGAATCAAGATGTGTAGCACTGGCCATCGTATTTTCGATGTTTACATTTGGGTTTTTTTCGCATTTTGGTGGGAGAAAAGTACATTTCGGGCTTATAGCTGGAACTAAATCAAATCATTGAAGCAAATTCACTGTATTTTACTCTCCTCAGTATCGATAGCGTGGATTTCTCCATTTCGGGTAGTGTTTTCTGCATGGAAATTATCTTCGCTCTTCGCTTTGTCGCTAAAAAAGTAACACTCCTAGCTCATGCCGGCAGCCTAAATACATGCAGGAAAAAGCTGCTCGCTCGCGTAGCCAGTCAAATTGCAGCAAATCTCAAAATAACACTAGTTGTAAACGAATTAATAAACATTCTTATTCACGTTCTTAGAAAGTACTGGGTGGTTATACATGGACTGATGTTGAGGAAATATTGCCGAGATATAGATTAAAGTTTGTAAATTACCATTATTTCAATGAAATCATACATGTCGAAACACTATGATAATTGTTTTTACACCTCTCAATGCAATCATCTAGACTTTCATTTAAACATTTTAAACATTTTGCTCTCTTAAATTTTTACCCAAGAATTAACGTCATGGGCGAACAATGCAAAGCGTAAAATTTATTGTTCCCATGCATGGTTGATAGCTACCATCAACAAATCATGATGACTATACAATTACTTTATGGTTTCCGTGCTTGGATGGCCTGATCCAAACACGCGGGAATGTTGCGAGAGTTAAGAAAAGCGCGCGAACACGAGCCGAAGGCGAGTGATTTTGCGAGCTTTTCTTAACTCGAGCAACATTCCCAAGTGTTTGGAGCAGGCCATCCAAACATGGAAACCATAAAGTAATTGTTTTATAAAATAACAACAACACGATAGTCTTCCGTGTTTGGATGGCCTGATCCAAACACCGGTTTCGACCAATCAGAGCACGCGTTATATACATGTTATTTTATAATGATATTTTTATTCGCTACGCATCTTGGCAGTATAACGATTCCTGATATATATGACAATGACTGCCAGGCGTTTTCCCGAATGATATTCTTCCAAACAATTATTTGAACAATTGCAGTAAAATATTTGATCTGTGATCTTAACCTTTGAATGTTTTGATTGCAACGGTTGTCCATTCTGGATTTCTATTGACTCCTTGTGCTTCACCGACATATACTTTGCCAAATTCTCCTCTGCCAATGACACCAATAAATCGTATTGAATCAACAGGCATTTCAAAGTGACATATTTTATCCACTATATATCCTGGTAACCCGTAAACATTATCTTGCGAAACATATATTAAATTCACTACTCTTTCGCCGTTGTCGTCTTTCAAATTATCCTTGTTAGTGCTAACAAAAAAAAAAAACAGAAATAAGAATGGTTACTGCGATTTCATTATTACCGCTCAATTATTCCTTGACCTGGTACCAATCACATACGCCATGCATGCTTAACCGCTCGGTTGCACGAGAATAAATTAATTCAAAATCCCAAGCTATTAATATTGTCAATGGGATTTTAATTCACATTCGAGTGCTCAATATATATGCATGTGTATTACTTCAACATTAGCGGCCATCGTAAACTATCTCTGGCATGCCTATTTCATTGTTACACTATTTTAAAATTATTATATAACTAGAAAAATATGCATGCAGCAACACCTCGCCTACATTTTCCAAACACAGATTTAACATGAAGTATTAGTAATTCATCAACACTGAACGCAGGCTCGCGTGGCAACACGATAATTTAAATTATTATTATATTTTTTGTACAACGCGCCAAAAATAGTTGAAAGATTATTGCTTTTAACTATATAGCAATGAATTTCTCTGTAGCTACTATATGTATGTCGTTCTGTATTTTATCATGAGCTTTGATTTATAATGGTAATTGAGTTTATATAATAACTACAGTGAAACACGCAATTTTATTGGTCAACAGCCGTGCAGGATCAGACAATCCTGCACGGGAAATTCCGAACAGAAATTCTTGCACATAATTTTACAAATATACTCGCATTGTAAAGTTTCATTGTACGATACCATTCGACTTTGAAGTAAGTTTCCAATTATTGAGACGTTGGTTTAGTTGTATGAATAAATTTCTGATCGATACATTGCTATTCAGCAAGTAGCAACGCGCGTTGAAATTCATCAGACCATGGCATGCAAGAACAACATCTCTCGCTTCAAAGTTGATCAAACGCTTCGCAATCTTCACATATTCAGGTCGAGAACCTTCAAAAGTACTTTGGCTCTCTGTTTAGCGGGTTTTCCATTTCATATTTCGTATATTTTATCGAAAAGTCCCTGTATTTTCTCTGTATATTTTCGCGAATTTGCGAACAAATTCTGTTCACATATGTTGTTGTTTTCAATAGCGTGGAGTAGCGGTTCTCTGTTTGGTTAATTCACGAATGTTGTGAGAACTGCACATTTCATCAGTAATTTTAATGAAGTTAAGCGTCGTTTCACTGTAGTAATTTTATAAAACAATTACCAAATGGGTTTCCCGTGCAGGATAGCATGATCCATGCACTTGGGATGTTGCTCGACTTTCGGAAAGCGTAAAAATGTTTTTACGCTTTCCGAAAGTTTCGCAACATCCCGCGTGCATGGATCACGCAATCCTGCACGGAAAACCATTCGGTATTCCTTTAGTCGTGCAATTTGGACTGAAGTCAAACGCGTGGTTACAATATCGCACGACCGTGAAGCGGCAAATGATGCCTGTTTTGGTGCAGTTTTGTGCGTTTAAAATTGGAAATACGATAGGCGAATTTACCTTAAAGTTGTTTTCCCTGACGCTTTAAATTTGCTTTTCTTGGCAAAATTCTTTAAATTTGTGAAGTTTCAAACAATTTAAAATTCTTTGCAAATCTTTGATTATTTACTGTAGCTATCCATATTTTTTAGGCACTCAAGAGTATTAATCATGATATATTTTATGTAATTTTTTTGTTTTAACTTATTTGCCATATCAATTTTTTTTTAATTGATTGGCTGTTTGAATAATATGATTAAATAAGATTGGTTGGCTGAAGTTTGCAGTCTAATGTGATTGGTTGAAAGAAGGTGCGATGTCAACACGAATCGTAATGCTAGGAGTGCGATTTGTGCTGAAATCGTACTCCTGTGAAGCAGTCAGATTGAAGGAAACACCACTGATTTCAAAATGAATAAAATAAAATGTCAAATTTTACCTGAATTGCTTCGTAGAATGTTTTGAAATGTTCAACCCCGACCCAACGGCGCGGAGCGCTATCCCAGGAGTGTGCCCGGGCGAGGACACCAATTCCGAGATCCTATTTACACCAGGGAAAGGAACGCAGTAGGGCAATCTAAAGTTCACCAAATATCGCGGGCGCATTGCTATGGTTCATCTTCATGGGTGGTCATCCACAGTGATGTGAAAATATGTAGCGGACTGTCGTGAATAGCGAACACTGATTGGTCAAATAATTTTAAAATTTGCATTGTAACAACTGCACGACAGCGAAACGCTGTAATAAAAAAACATTTCTTGCAAATATATTGTATTTTTGATTTTGGAAATTTCAAAACAGTTTTGAGAAAAAGAAGCCCAAAAGCGTCGAAAAGAAGGGAGCCAAGTCGCCGACGTTAATGAAGGTAAGTTTAATTGTCTTTAATCAGTTTGATGTATTGTTTGCTTTATGATTGTTTTAAAATACTGATAAGAGTGAAAAGACATGATATAATTTCAGTGTATTTTATTACTATTAACCTTTTTTTATTATATTAAAATCTTTAAATAAAAAGGAAAGCAAAGTTGTTTTCATTCGAGAGTTTCGAATCAGTTTATTTCACACTCAATTTTAGTACCGATAAAAGGCTGTTTAGTTTTAAGAATATTTTAAAACGTTTTGCGAAGCGTTTGCAATTGTGCTTAGAAAAGTTCGTTTTGTGATTTACTTATATTGAAATGATATCGAATTTGGAAGAATGGTTTGTGATTTACTTAAATAGTTATAAATAGTTTCTTTGGGTACTTACGTAGAATAATGAATAAAAATTCTCGAACTCAGGTTTTCTAAACCGGGGGGAGGGGGGGGGTTGTGAGAGAGTTTTTCCCATCAAACTAAATGCGCAGTTTTCAAAAGTATTTCCTCGCATTTGAATTTGATAGATAAGTTAAATGTCCCACAATATTTAGAATAAACATGCCGTGCCTAAGTCAGCTAACTTTTGCCGTACATCAAATTTTGCCGTGCCGTGCGTGTTATTAATTGCAAAATATTGCAGCTACAGTCATGTACGTGCCGTGCACGGGGATTAAGTTAAGATAACAAATTATCTGAATTGTTGTTAGGTTAATGCAATTCATCTCGCGTCTTTGAGACTACATGAGCTACAAACATCTTTACATGTTTTTGTTTTTAGGGTTCACGATTTTCTATCGGACTATCAATATTACATGATAGCCTGCAGATAGCAATATTACTCCTCTGCGCTTTGAGAAACATGAAGCCAGCGTGCTAAATTTAGTCAACTTAATTAACGCTTATAATTAATCGCTATATAATTAGGGCCTGTTCATATGAGCACGGCACTGCCAGGCTAGCCCGGTTAACCGGGATGGTTTTCGAGTGCCGAGATCCCGCCTCACATATTGTTTTTATAATAATTTAAGATTCGGTTCATATATGAGAAGCAGGCCAGACCGGTTTGCCGGGATCTCGCTTGAGCGAGGCGAGATCCCGGCTTACCGGGCTCATATGAATGCACAATCGGGCTAGGCCGGAAAGCCGGATTGCAAATTTGCGTGCTTTATTTCGTTTATAAACAGTCTAAAATATTCAAAAATATAGGAAATTATCAAAATTAAACCTCCAGAAGCTGTTGCTGTCGACAAAAATACAAATTTACTGAATAAACACGACTTTTACTTTCCCGCTAAAATATTGCGGGAAATCGTTACTATGAATAGATATGATTGCTGGGCTAGCCCGTCTCATGTGAAAGCAAAGCGGGCCAGCCCAGCAAAGCGGGCCAGCCTGGTTAACCGGGCTCATATGAACAGCCCCTTAGTCGCTCACATTCTTGAGAAGCTTTAGACTATTGTGATTGTGCATGTTCACAACGAACAATAGACAAGACAATGTCTTTCTTATCGTTTGGGTTTGCTGATATAATTGCTGAATATTAATGATATTTATTGAATTGATTTAAATTGACAACGACAACGACAACGTCAACGACAACGACAACGACAACAATAACAACAACAATAACAACAACAACAGCAACAACAACAACAACAGCAACATCTCATTCAACCAGCAATGAGATCACATCAACTGTTCAACAGCCAATTAGACGGTCTCGACTTTTACAAGAACGTAGCAACACCGCAAAACTAATTAAATAATGTACATATGTAATTTTAATCTCAGTATTCTGAAGAAGGCTCGAAGTACCGGGTCGAAAGCTCAAGAAAAGTATATTCCAATCCGGAGAACTTTAATTAATTATAATATTCCTGGATTACAAATCTGTAAACATATATATATATATATATATATATATATATATATATATATATATATATATATATATATATATATATATATATATATATATATATATATATATATATATATATATATATATATATATATATATATATATTTTTCCTAATCCAAACCCTAACCCCTAACCTCTAACCCCCACCTCCTAACCACTAACCCCACCCCCTAACCCTAAAGCAGCCAGTGTTCCGCTAACCCACAGGGAATATGCTCTTGCGCTTCCCTGCCATCCACCAAACTAAGCCAACTACATTTAGGCCTATAACTAAAACTTTTGTCTAATGATTGTGGATTTGTCTTCCATTGCAACCCAATACTTTATTGCATACAATGGCATTACAACGCCAATAGATTATTGGTTACAACGTGCAGAACGGCGGCAGCATATTGAGCGCTCTACAAGATGAGCCATTGCCGCTTACGCATTGCGCACGCTCACTACTTGCAGTTTGTACGCTCTTGCATGGTTTTGATGTCCCACATCTTTTAATGCATCAAAGGTATAACTGTAAATAGCAGTTACTTTCATCCTGCCCATCAGCAAGACACTAATGAAGCCCATAAAACCTTTGCAAACATTAAACTCTAAACCTTAAAGTCTAAGTCATATTTGAGACCCATTTCTTAGAGCCTTTGTAAATATCTCCGGATAACAATTCATTCACAACAGCTGTAATATTCAACTACAAACTTGAAACTTTGTGCTCCTATTAAGCTTTGCACGCTTAGTGTTTAAGATGTATATATGTATATATTTAAATACTTACAGGCGTCGAGGATTGCTTCTACTTCCGACGTGAAAAGCTATAACCATTTCCTCTTCCATGAAAGTCATTCGCTTCTCGTGACGTTTACGCAGCCAAATAATGATTAAAATAGCGACCAGAATTACAAATGATGGAACCAGAACAGCAACAACTATAACTCCTTTGCTATTGTTCGCTACCGAATAATATGTTGTTTCTAGTAAAGTGAAATAACACAGTCACACAATTTTAAGTGGGAAACCATTTGCTCTTATACGAGATACAAGTAGAGGTTTGATACAGATATGATTTCACTATTTTACAAAACAAATTATATTGCTATTATAGCAACTTTTCAGTGGATGTATGGTGAAAGGATATCTTCCCGTCTAGCGATTGCCCTTCCTTAAGTAAGGCAAGCTAAATGTCATGAAGGTGCAATTTTTGTCACATTTGAAATCCAACATCGAACTTGCATCATTGATTGACGTTGCCGAGTCGACTCAGAGGTAAGCAGAGTAAACTGATATTTAGTAATCTTTAGATTAATAGGAGACGCCATCTTACCTGGTGTTACTTTTTCGCACTTTCCATTTTTCTCAATGAAATTTTTTTTGCATGTACAATTATGTTTTCCTGTAGCTACGATTGGCGTGCATTTATGACCAACGCCACATTGGTTAGTTCCACAAGGGTCTATATCAAAATATAATATTAATCAAGTCATTAAAATTTTCCGATTTTTTAACTTGTTGATTGCTAATCCCATATCTGGCCACACTAGTTACCGGCAGTCTTCAAAGAAAATTCATGTTGACGCGACATAAAACTTTACACTGCGGATAATTGCACAAGCAGAACGTTATCAAACTCTTGTCACAGAAGTGGTAAAGGACATGTGTGATAACCGAATCGAATAGTATCTTTTTGTAAAATTTTTCGCCAAAGGTGGGTGTATATTTATTGATAGATATTTGCGCTTGGGTAAAAAGAAATGATTATGTAGTTATTTTGTATTATTATTATTAAACTGGTTTAAAATATCGCATACAATAGCACAAAGCTAAATTACTATGCAATTTACAAAGATTAGTTACTAGATAACACATCATCCATTGTTACTATAGAGTTAAAAGTGTCTACAGCATACGGTATTGGACTGAATTTTAATCTACTTGTTTTACTATTAAAATTATAAAAAGAAATCTTTATTAGATTCGCATGGTATTTCATGTTGTTATCTGACACTTCGTTGGTGGGAGCAAGTGGTGAAGTTTGTGCTCTTCTTCTGATAAATTACTAACCAAGTTTATACAATGATCTCTCCTCCGTTCTTCCAACCAGGCAATTTCATTTGATAAAAGTGCATTCTCATACTCCTGTCTTGAACAGGTGATCTATAACGCTCGCTTTTTGACTCTTTCAATATCGATTCGTTGCTTTGCTGTTAATCCTCCAGCCCACCGTACATTGGAATACTCAGCAACAAGTCTAATCATGGTTTTATAGAACTTTATTAACCCAGCTTTTAGGGCTCCATAGTTCTTTAAAATTTTCAAAAATACAGTCTTTTCCGACTTTTTTAATTATAGCCCAAGTATTTGTTTCCCATTTTAAGTTGTTGTCTAACCACAGACAAGCTATTTAAGCAATTGACACGCTCTACTTGTATTTCCTGAATTTGTAACTCAGGAATCTCAGTTTTCTTTGCTCTAAAATCAATGATCATCTCTTTACACTTTTCCCATTCAAAACCATATCTTGACTATTTGACCAATTAACGACAGCATCTAATCGTAATTGCATTTTACCAATTTGTTCACCGGACTAGATGATTCATATACGGATGAAACAGACTGTTGTGGTTATATTACGCTCTATCTATATGGTATTGAGAACTGTTTGTGTTTCGTAAACCAAAAACTTAAGATGTATGTATATATATATATATATATATATATATATATATATATATATATATATATATATATATATATATATATATATATATATATATATATATATATATATATATTAGTTGTGTAATTGTACACTCTGTAATATGTTAAGATGAAAATGTTCTAGAGTGTGTATTATATAATTTCCATACCCAGCGCAAGCAGAAAGATGTTGTCTGCCGCGGCTGGGTCTTAAACCCGCGACCTTCGAATTACTAGATCGACGCTCTACCAACTGAGCTACACGGTCAGACGGATTTAAGACTGGAAATTATGAAATATATACTGAATGTCATAAACATACTCGTTTATATTAATTCAGCATCGAACAATACTAGTTCTGCAAGTGTTATGTTAAGCTGTGTAATTGTACACTCCGTATATAATATTACAATCAAATAATCACACGTTCCTTTCCTTTGATATCCTTGAGTTTTACCCGTCGATATCCGAGCATCTCCTTGACGAAGTTATTTCATGGGCCCAAACATTAACTGACATTACAGATCAGCACATTTCTATTATTAAGCACGCAAGAAAATCCTTACTTTTTCATGATGAGAAAACGTGGGTAAAAAGAAACAACCAATCTCTATTCGACGTAGCAATGGGAAGTTACGATGGAGCCGAGGTATGTGAGCTGGTCGGACTATTCATTTTGAATAAGCTTTCTGAGGAATTTGGAAAGAATAACATTGGACTATATCGAGATGATGGCTTAATGTTGTTGAGTGGAACCGGAAAAAGATTGGCAGACAACGCTCGAAAGTCTCTACACTGCATATTTCACAAACTTGGCTTTAAGATCACTGCCGAAGTTAACAACCAAATCGTCAATTACTTGGACGTAACCTTCAATCTGCAAACAGGGAGATATTCAGCTTACAGAAAACCCAATAACGACCCTCTCTATATAGACAGCCGGCCAAATCACCCCCCTTCTATCATCAAGCATGTCCCAGAATCCATAAGCAAAAGAATATCTAGCTTATCCTCTGATCAATTATCTTTTGATTCATCAGCAGCATTGTATGAAGACGCACTTCACCGCAGCAATTACAACGT
>CACRXK020006788.1:0-23788 GCA_902702795.2 Paramuricea clavata | reverse complement strand
ACAACAATCGTTTTTGCATCTGCTAACAGTCGCCAGCCTTATATTAGTGTTTTTGTCCGTATGATCAATGCTAAATACTAGTCGGTAGGAAATACATGTAGGAGTAAGAAGCCAATTTTGAATGACATAATGATTGTGTACTGATATTTTGCAATTTGAAAAAGCCATAATTCACGTCAGTGGCGGCGCCACGGGGAGGACTGGGGAGGACACGTCCCCCCCAGTTCTCTTCAAGGTCAATTTTCTAATTTGTCCAAATCCGGTGAGAAAATTTGGGGGGGGGGGTACGTTTGTGACATCAGTCCAGTTATTTAGATCTAACTTAATAAATTCAGTCTTTGTTGTGTGAATAAAAACCGGTATTAAAAGATCTTCGCTTTACTTTTGACAAAAGACCGTTTCATATATGCGGTATTTACCAATAGAATATTGCAGGCACTGATTACGACCGCCGAAGGAAACCCATCATAATGGGTTAACATATTACCCAAATTAAGTGCAAGGGGTAATGTGTGATGCGGAAGTTTGGTCCTGCTGCTGAGATGTGAGGGAGATATGTTAATTAATTAATGCACCGTTCGCGCAACATATGGTCATTAGCTTCTTGGAACGCATCACTACACAACTGAAAGAGAAAAATGTTTGAAGGAAGAGATCCATCAAGTGAAATTGTGTGTGAGGGAGGCAAATAGAACCTTCGTTTTCGAATCTTGACGGTTAGACCTATTTTAGATTTTTCAACATCGGAAATATCGATGAGAAAGTTTACATTCCAAAAGAAATGGTACGAAGAGTACATATGACTGGAATATTCAATGTAACAACTGGAAGATTACATACGAGCATCATAGCAGCGAAGAGAAGGAAAGGAAAGAGTCTAGAGAAAGGGTCCAAAAGAAAGTTTCCACCTTGGATTTGCTTGCCCTCCTTGTTCGAAGTTTTCAGCAAAGATGATCTGCACCACCTTTACCCGACCTGTTTGAAGTCGCTACCTTGCCTGTGACAGTACAGTGGCATCATGTGAACGCACACACAGCAAGGTCAAAATAATAAACAATGATTTGCGAGTTGCTATGTCACCTGATAGACTCGAGGACCTTGTCCAGATTAGCAACGAACGAGATCTAGCCAACAATATTGAACTTACCAAATTAGTGGAAATATTTAAGCTTGCAAAACCTCATAAGCTTGTCATGCAAGGAGATCTACGATAACATATAGCCATTATTATTCTACCTAACAGTTATTTCCATTTGTATTTAAATATAAAATTATGTTGACTTCAATTTTCCTGGAAGTAGAAATTCCTTTCGGCAGCTGTCAATCAATGTAATCATAGTCAATAACATAAGAAGGTTAGGGAACTCGATGCAGACATAATAGACCTATCTATGTTTTTGTCTTGGTTTATGCAAAAAAAATGGTCGATTCATCGTCATGTGTGTATTGTATGCTAGAGTAACCAATAGTTATGTTTTTGTTTAGCCATTGTGTAATATTACGACCGGGTAATTAAACCAGCACACTGCTATTGGTAACTAATAATACACTCATGACGATGAACCGATCGTTCCTTGCATAAACCAGACAAAAACATAGATAATGAGGTCTTTTGCTGTTTGTCTGCATCGAGTTCCCTAACCTTATTCTATTGACTATGATGTAATACTGCATTTGTAGGTATTATATATACGTATAGTCATGAAAAAATCGTGTGTTTTGTTTACTTTATAATTTTCGGAATTCTGAATAATCTCACCCTGAAAATGCAGGAAATCGTATTTCAGGGACTCTAGATTTCAAAAATTTTCCGGGGGGGCATGCCCCCGGACCCCCCTAGAAGTGTCTCGCGCCTTCACCGCTCGAAAATCCACCCCACTTTTAAAAGGCTGGCCATACCTGCCTAGTTACCTGGTATATTGAACAGTACCTGTTTTCTTCTTGAGAAGTTACTGGGTAAAGTAAGTCGTCCGATGGACGCAGGAGTCTTTTGTCTTCTGGATCTGCTACGTAGGTCGGTATACCCGCAGGAGGCAACCTTTCTGGAGACTTTTCTAAAAAAACGAATCAATAACTACCATGAAATTTTTTGTTGGTCTCAGATATCAGCTTTCAAAAGCTATTTGAACAGTGTTGAAATGCAATATAAATTATATAGGCTACATTAAGAAAATGAAAACATTTTTACTGTTTACATCCAGTTTCATCTGCTATACTTTTTGTAATGAAAATATTTTATGAGCAGATGGTTCATTTAAAGTACACGAGTGTCATGATCGTGAATGAATTATGTATTATTCTGTACCCATATGAGGTCTCTGCGGTGCAGCAGATCTTTTGGTCTGCCTTTTTTGATCTTGTGTTTTCCGCTTCATCTTTGCTTTACTAGCAAGAATTATTGGACTGTCTTCTTCAACCTTTAGTTTTGCAAAACAGGAGTTATATTCAGTGTCTTCCGTCTTCTTTGTATCCTATAAAAGACAAAGCAATAAATTACAAAAGAAAGATTAATTACTAAGCAATTTACTAACAGACTTAACAAAATAAACAGGATCCTCACCTTTCTTTTAACACTACCAGTAGATATTTCTTCATCTCCTCCATTTCCAACAGCTTCAAGCCAATCTCTATCGTTCAATTCCTTCACAGTACTTGTTGATAAAATATTGTGATTATTTTTGTACGGTACGATACGTTTCCGCTGAAGAGCAGGTTCGCTCACGTTCGTAAACTGATTGGAAAGAAGACCAGCCCTCCTGCTACTTTCCATAGCCTCTGGTGCACTGTCTGTAGGATGACTTAAAATCTTTGCTTTGGTGGTAACAGGTCTGTGAACTGCAAATGTCTTGTAGCGTGTATTGTACTCGGAGTTGAGCTACATGAAACAATACAGTATTAAATACAGTTAAACCACCGGTAACAATCAAATTGACCACCTACATACCTTCTTCAGACCCATATCCTAACAACTATAAAATAGATTCAGCAATCAGACTTTTTGTGAGGAAAATAATCGAAGAATAAAAATGTAAACAATGCTCAAAATTCAGTGCCTTGACAACCTAAAATTGTAACATCCTTTCACATCGCATTTCATGAAGTATAGGAGCACACAGATCGCGGGCTTATGTATCTCAAAATGGCGGCCTTGATAAGAGGACAAATTTTACACAATTTTGAAAACTCGTCTATTTCTGATTTTCCTCACTGGACAAATGCTCGCCATTTGACAGGGGTAAGATTTTAAGTATTCCTGTGATTGTGTGTTATGGAAAGTTTCGTAAATAAACGGTATTTCTGTTGTTTTTAGACCACAATTATGGCTGTGGAGTTTGCAGGTGGAGTTGTGATAGGTGCTGACTCACGGACCACTACTGGGTATATAGTATTTAGGAAATTTTGAAAGCATGCTTTATCATACTTGAGTAATGCACTTGTCAGTTGAAACTGCGGCCCCCGACCCCAGCGGCATAGCAGAATTTAACAATTCCTCTTGTTAATTGGGCCATTTAATGTAACCCTATTGACAAGGTCAATAAAATTTGAACCCAGAAATTAATAATTTTTTGCCTTACCCCTCAGAAAAAACGCAAAGATCAAAGGATGCCAATGCACACAACCCCTCAGAAATGGCTTTTTCAAACCCCTTCAGAAATTCTCGTCCATAGGGGGGTGTGTACATTAAATGGAATGGACCATTCCCACTCATTTCCCCCGCTACAGGGGGATATTCCCTGTTAAAAGCCCCGGTACTCTTGTGCAAAACAGCAATACACAAATCTGAACGCTTTCTAGAACAAACATTAATAAACAACATGTGAAGATTAAATAAACAATTGAGCTTGTTTTTTTCGTTCTCCCAAGAGATTTTGGCGATGCAATCACATGCGAACAACAACATTTTCAACACTTTCCACAAAAACAACTACAAGCAGACCAAGAATATAATTTATATACAGAGTAAGAGACAAAATCTGTCGGTCTTAACAGGATAGGGTAGTGCTAAACTGAAGAGCATGTTCAAACACAATGACCTCGCATGTTCAGTTCCTCTACTCTAGCCGAACGTTAAAATCCCGGCTACTTATTCCCAGCAGCTTGTTAAATCCCCGGGGAAATGCAGCATTAAATAGGCGTTATTCCATGGCTCTGTTCTTGTTAATTCCGCACTATGCCGCGGGGGTCTGGGGCTGTAGTTTCAATTGATGTTGTGCCAGACTGTAAAGTATTATTTTATATGTGTGGAACTTTCCTGTCGTATTAAAATCCAGGGTACATTCTGTGTAAACTCTACACCGAAGATATTCCAATATTAATTATAGATAGTATTGTAATTTGCCTAACTTGTGCCAAAGATCTTCAGCATATTGCACTTAAAATGCACCCTGGTCGTAAAATGGCAGTTGCACGGAAATGAATGAAGAACGTTGGGGCAGTGATTGCATAAATTCCACAAGGGTGAAGGTACCGGCCACCACGCTTGGCGTCGAGAGGAAATTTTTTAGATTGTCTGAAATGGCATTTTGAGAGTTTTCTCTACCTCTTTTCACAAGACCAACACATATAAGAGACCAAATAAATTATTAGTTCATCAAAAATAAGCAGATTTTGTATTATTTTCTTGAAAATGCGTGGACAGAAATTCAGCTGAACAGCTAAACAGAATGCTTCCCTGTGCAGACCAAACTTTATAGTCTGGATGTTGTTTAATTCCCGAGTACTTCAGCAAAGAGTACTTTTTATATACAATATTATTGTGATATGAATCTATATGGACATTTTGAGCAGAGGATTATATACAATTTTAGACCTAACTAGGCTGAGGCGGTTTTCCGGTATGCCGGAAAATACCAAGTTTTTTGAAAAACTGTTTTTTCGTTTTTGCCAAAGTCCAAGTACCAAAAAAAACGAGAAAAAACCCCGGAAAAAGACAGAGAACTCGGAAAAAACAAGATAAAAATGCTAATGTTTCAGTTAATCCTAGCTGGAAACTTGTTAATACATTCCTTTAACATTGTGTTCTTACTTGTATTTTTATACGTCTGTGAGCTTTTGATATCAAGCATCTAAAGCCAAAATTCTTCACATAATAAAAACATGTGACTTGTGCTACACGGTTTTATGTCTGTGTGTTATTTATAGATTAAAAACCAGTTTTTTGGGGAAGTTTTCCGGGGTTTTTCCCTGAGGGTTTTCGGTTTCGGTTTTTTCAAGAACCGCCACAGTCTAGACCTAACCAGGGGCAGCTGTGAAAAATTGTTCGTTCTATTTCAAGAGCAAGATGCCCAAAAATCTTGATATTTGCCTGTTGTGTGTCGTCACTTCAAAAGTAGTACCCCCCCTACCCCCTTTGGATGTCCTTTGGAATGCACTTGCTGTACTATTATCTGAAACGAATGTTTCTCCCCTCATTCTCCAGACAGCACAAATTTCCTCCTTAATTTGTCATAATTTTTAATAGACAAAACTAAACATGTTATTACCTAATTTACAGCTTAAAAAGATTAAACAAGTATCCATATAAATAGTCCATCTGGTCATTCCAGAAAACATCCATACCACCCCCACAGAGGAAATTGGAAGTTAACCCCCCATCCCCTTTGGATGTCCTAATACATTTACTATTAAGTTCTTTGAATGTTTGCATGGCGATAAAATATAATTGTTTTTGTTTGTGGAAACACCACGTAAATAATAAAAAAAAATTTAAAAAGAAAGTAATAAATGCAGTAGTAAATTTATGTGGTGTTTCCACAAACAAAAACAATTACATTTACTATTATCAGAAACAATTTTGTCTCCCCTCCGGACGGCAGAAATTTCCTCCATGGGGGGAGTGTGGATCTTTTCTAGAACGACCCATTATTAAAGTATCTAAAATTTAATTTCTGCATAAATTAGCATTTACATTAAAATCATCTTCGAAGTCATTAGCATTGATTTCTTAAAGGGCCTTCTAGGAGGCAGGGTGGATGACCCAATCCAAGAAACAATCACATGAGAAAATAGATTTAGCTAGGACACATTAGGGCACCATCATGATAGTCACTTAATGGGTTAACTTGGCCTTTGCTTCTCTACTTTATAGATCTTATATAGCCAATCGTGTGACAGACAAACTGACACCAATCACAAACAAGATATACTGTTGTCGATCTGGATCTGCAGCAGACACACAAGCAATAGCTGATATTGTTAAATACCATTTAGATTTTTACTGGTGAGATGGGTGATAGTAACATGATATGACTTGACATTAAAATAAAAATATCTTAGTTGATACTTTAAACACTTTAACAGTCACTTTACAAAAAATCGTTGCTTACTTATTTGCATAATAAGCTTTAACTGAGTGAGCGATAGCACTATCCTCCTTGATGAGTAAAGTTGTCTGGCGTTGGACAGAGTAAAATAACAAAGTAGGGCGCATTAGGGTGCAATGTCAGCTGTTCAAAGGTTAATACGGTCTCTGGTTTTGTTCAATACAGCCGAGAAATTGGTGAAGATCCTCGAGTAAAGACAGCAGCAAATATTTTCAAGAATTTCTGTTATGATTACCGTGATTCGCTGTCAGCAGGTATCATATGTGCTGGCTGGGATAAATATGATGGTGGACAGGTAATGATGCATGTTTGGTACCATTCTGAAGTTCTTTTGGAAAGATCATACAGTTGTTAATAAAAATAAATTATTATTTAATAAAGAAAAAGGCTGTTTCAACTTTAGATAAGGGAAATAAACCTGCTTATCCGATGTGGATGCACACTCAGAGTAACATCACAAATCACAAACATCTTGTTGATCAAATTTGCTAATACTGTATGTTAGTGTTTGCATAGTAACTTTGTTATGCATGCACTCATGACTCACAAACAGTAAAATTGTACCTGGGAAATTATTTTGAATGTTAATTAATCTGCAAAATGTATTTTAGGTATATTCTATTCCACTTGGAGGAATGTGTGTCAGGCAGCCTTTCACAATTGGAGGTACAGTATAGAAATTTGTATACTATACTAACATGGCAAGTTTAACCATTTGTATTGTACCCTGGCTAACACACCTTACTTTGTTATTTTACTAAGTCTGATGCCAGGCAATTTTACTTGCATGGGGAAGTGCTCGCACCGAGTGGGTTAATAAAAAGTTCAAATCAGATTCAGAATGTTGAAAGATAATCAAATCCAATAATGAAAAAATCTTTAGGATCTGGTAGTTCATACATCTATGGGCATTGCGATGCAACATTTAAAGAAAAAATGACAAAAGACGAATGTTATGTATTTGTTGCGAATGGTAAGTAACAAACTTCATGTGCAAGCCAGTTATTGAAATCTATGAAATCCCCTGTCTAATTAGTAGGCCACAGTCTCTGGATTTGTGCAGACTACAGGTTCAGTGAAACAGGAAATCCCTTGATCAAGGATACTGTCAAATAAATGTATCCAATAATGTACATATATGGTATACTGTAATTTTGGCAATATATAATAAGTATCCCAAAATCAACTGAGTAATTAGAATTTCTCGTTGACAGCTGTGGCTTTGGCAATGTCACGTGATGGATCCTCTGGTGGAGTTATACGAATGGCTGCCATTACTGAGGATGGTTTGGAGAGGAAAATGCTTTCAGGAAATGATCTCCCCACAGGCTTTTTTGAAGGCTAGAGATGATATTTTTCAGTTTTTATTATTCTATTATATGTGTTTAGATAATGGCCCAATATGATATTATTCCTGAGAGTGAGTTACATTAAAACTTGAAAAATGCAGGGAAAACACTCATTAAAAATTGAAAATACCAGTAATAAAAATACTTTCTTAGAACTAATACTCAAATTTATATAGCCTCTGTCATCACCATTGGGCTCGATTTTTGTTGCTTTTGTGAGGTAAGTTGCATAAATGTATTTATTGGGAAAAGTTCAGTTTTATGGCACAATAATAATATAACGGAAATAAACTTGATAAATTAGTGCATGCAAGGGAATTAACTCGATATGATAAATATTTTTAATAATGGATGATAATCTAAATACAGATAATATACATGTGTTAAATCTTTATATTACTTTCAATTACAGTATTTAAATCTATAAGTAAACATAACTAATAAAATACCTAATGTTGCTTAAAAATTCACAAAGTATAAAAATGTACCTGTTTTGGCACAGTCATACTTATTAGTTCTCTTCTCATAGTATATGTTAAATGTTTCAAGAACTTTGGATGTTCATAGGAGAAAACCTCTGCATCCATTGATTTAAAAGATTGTAAAAATAATTAAAATGCATGAAATCAATGTTCTGGCCATGTCTGTAGCCTTACTGGCAACTAGATCCATTCTGAGATCCTAAGAAGGCACCAGATTGTTGTCTATGGTGTTGAAGAGATCTGCTTCTAGTTTCATGGATGTATCGAGTCCTAGAACTGATTTACAATCTAAAGTTAGTGTATCGTTGGCTCATTGATGACTGTCCTCCACTTCTCGAAATTCCGGCCATGTATGTAACACCCTCGTGCAAATTACCAGGGGCGTGGTGCAATTCTCTGGGTGGACCACCATGGTACAGCCCTGGTACATTGATTCCAGGTCGTGGGGAGGGCATGACCACCGCATGTGCCGCCCGTTGTTTTAACATCGTCCAATCAAATACATAATCATACTGGTAATTCAGGGTGCGGAATAGGATCCGAAACAGTTGCCTCAGATACATGTAATCAGGATTATCCATGAACTGTAAATTCTTGCAATAGTTGAGATACATAGCAAACTCAGCGGGGAACCCACGACAAAGATGCTCCACAGGTGTCGACACCTTTTTCTCGCTAATTTTTTCATACTTCTGTTTCTTGGTGACCGCCTTCAACCCCTGCCAAGGCAAACTGGTGCGATTGAAATACATCAAGACATAGCCCAAGGACTCCAGGTCGTCTCGACGAGATTGTTCAAGCCCTAAATGAGCATTAATACTTGCGTATCTCGCAGTGCCAGTGAGATTCTTGTCCTCTCTGTACGGTATATGTTGATATGTCCGACTATCACGGTATTTCTTTGCCAAACCGAAGTCGATCAAGTACACTTTATTACACGATTTCCCTACTCCCATTAAAAAGTTATCAGGTTTAATATCTCGATGAATAAAGTTCTTGTTGTGAACGTACTCGATTCTGCTAATCATCTGATCGGCGAGCATAAGTACAGTCTTCATAGTGAAGCGTCGCGAGCAAAAGTTGAAAAGGTCTTCTAAGCTAGGACCTAATAGTTCTATGACCAGCGCGTTATACACGTCTCGATCTTGCCCGTACCATAAAACATTGGGAATTCCAACGCCCCCTTGCAGAATACGGTAAAGTTTTGATTCGTACAGCAGTTGAGGATGACGCGCTTTTTGCAGCTCTAATTTCACAGCCACTTCTTCGCCGGTGTTTCGGTTCACTGCTAGATAGATATCACCAAAAGAACCGCTGCCGATCTTTCTTAAAACGCGGTATTTATTCCCGATTACAAACTCGCTACGAATCTCGGAGCTAGAGGCCATTCTGATTTCTCTTGGCAGAGAGAATGCGAATCAAACGAGAGAGTTTGAATCGAAGCTTCGGTCTTGTTTATGTGATGCTGTGTTTCCGATTTGTAGCAATTAGATCGTGTGACCCCACGCATCCCGCAGGAGAAAGGTCAAACCACGCACGCAATCCCGTAAAGCCCCCGCACCCAGTTGGCACGAAACGTGAAATTGTGCACGCAAATTATAGTTTAGAAAAAGGTCTAAATATTGGCATCAGGGGTGGAAAAAATATATTACCAACTCGTATGCCGGAAAGTCAGTCCAGCTTTGTTTTGTTTTGAGTCGCAATGTGTTGTGCATTTTGACATTGTAAAAAAATGTTGAGCTACTTGCACTGGTATCACATGTCGTGTCTTCAGGCATCTCTTAGTGTACTGTAAGATTTACCAATGTGAGATTTGTCACAACCAGGGCAAATAATTTGGTAGGTAGCGTTGATGCGAGATAAGGACGGAATTTTGTCTTTGTTGGATGTGAAAAATGAGATCTTTTTCGTATCATAGACAGTTTGCTACAAATTTGGCAGGTTTTGTGAATACTGTCATTCTATTTGATTACACTGTAACAATATATTATAAAATTAAAACTATTGCTGAACTTGTGTCTAAGGAAGGCAATCATGATGAAATTTGAGGTGGTGTTTTGACTTGGGGAAATGGTTATTTATACCTGAAAAAGAAGAGAGAAATTTCTTCCTATATGTGTTGTGGAACGGGCAGGATATTATGCTTTGGCACGACCTTCGATAGCCCTGTTTTGTGTGTGCACATGTATGTACGGAAAAGGCCGAATCAAATGAGATTGGCAGTTACCATAGATATCTTATATACTCACTAGATAGCGCATCTCTTTTAGTAATTTTTGAAGTCAAGAATATTCCAGCGGTTACCCCCATTTGAATAGATGGCGGCCATGTTGGAGTTTCCCACTCGCTAACAAACGCTTAAAAAACAACAATAACTTTCATCATTTGAATAGTTTGAAAATGCATTTGGAATAGGTTTAACTTAATGTTTAAGTTCCCTGTTTAAGAAATAGAAAACATACGAGTCTTCTCATTTCATCAATTCATGGGAATATCCTGAGTCTGCCGAATCACGGCTTCAATTTTTGAATTGCAGAATAATTAGATGCACTAGTGTATATAAGATATCTATGGCAGTTACCGACCTTGGTTAGCTGTTCTTAATGCTTTCCCAACAATATCATGTCATGATTTTATTTACTTTAAAACATAGTTGGAAACACTCGTCAAACCTTTATTTTGTTCATTAATCTAGAGCTTGAAATGTGCCCCCCCCCCATAACAATGCGTGACTGCCAACTCTCATCAACACTCGTCTTTGTTTGCCCGAGGCTTCAATATTACGCGCATACAATTTGCAACATGCGATTTTCCTCGTGAGATTTTCAACAAAAGCAGGTGAATAGTATATTGTTGTCGGTGAAGCCAGAATGCGCTCGCATATAAATAAATCCCGCTCGTTTGCTCTGTTATAAAACATGTTTCATAAATAATATAATTATCAATATATATTTCTCTATGTCTATAATTATATACATAATTTATATAAATACTTCTCTATAATTAAGCTTAACCACTATAATGTTATATACAGTTCATACACTTTATCAAAATCGTCATGTCATTGTTTTTATATATACTTTATAAATATTTCTCGTTCCTATGTAACAAAACTTTATATAAAAAGTATTTTTGATTAGATAAGATCTCAACAAAACGTCTGAATTATTAGTATTTTTGATTAGATAAGATCTCAACAAAACGTCTGAATTAATTTTATGCTTCAAACAAAGTCTTTTATATTCAGTGTCTTCAAGGTCAAAGAGGATTACATTCACACTGAAATCCTTGCATGATCATATGTTAATTGGTTAAAGAATCTTTAAGTTGCAAACTGAACCAGCCCTTTCAACTCAGTCATTGTCTACTGATTTTCTGTGGTGTATTCTCTCAAAAAGCTATGAATGTTTGCGATGCTTAACGACCACGTGTTTAATTACGTTAATGACTCCACGCACAATAAATCTATTTAATGTCTTGTAACGGAAGCCTTTTCAATTCCTAACTATATAATGGGACCTTGCCTGACCAGTCATAATCGTAATTATAGTCGCAGCCAAGATTTCTTAACAGGTCACGAAACATTTGTCTGAGACGAGCATAATCTGGCCTCTCTGTGAACTCCAACCCACGGCAATATCTTAAAAATTCTACAAACTCTTGAGGACAGCCATCACAAAGTTCTTCGAGTTGAATCGTTCTTTTCATTTCCCCTATCACGGAATACCTATGCTTCTTGCTCTGTTTCCTAGCAACGCCTTGCCAGGGTAAAAAACCCCGGAGAAAGTACACCAAAACGTAACCCACGCTTTCGAGGTCATCCCGACGCGTTGCCTCGATTCCCTGGTGCGTGTTCACGCTTGCATATCGTGCCGTGCCTGTTAAACTTTTTCCGTCACGAAAACACATGTGCTGGTTTGTTTTAACATCACGGAAGGTTTTAGACAGACCAAAATCGACCAGATAAAGGGTGTTTCGCGTATTCCCCACGCCCATAACAAAGTTTTCGGGTTTAATGTCTCTGTGAAGTATATTCATGTTATGCAAGTACTCCAAACGGCTGATCATTTGGTCAGCCAACATCAGGACTGTTTTTATTGAGAACCGGTTTCCGCATTCGTTGAACAGATCGCCCAAATTTGTTCCTAGTAAATCCATTACGATTACGTCGTAAAAGGGCATGATTTGACCAAACCATCTCACTGCATAAACAAATAGGTAAAAAATGAATTAATTGAAGACTAATAACTGTTCAATGATCGATAAAGTAATTACACTTGATTATGCAATTCGTTTCGTGCAACTTGCAATCGATTCAGAACAAAAATTGAGTGTCGGATCTAGTCTAATTATAAAGGCGCCAGCCAGGTTGTCTGGTGTTGGAAGCCATTCCGTGAATAAACATTGCGATACAAGTTGCACGAAAGCGTATTATTGGCTGCAAAAACAGGCTGAAAAACTGCTGCAATCGTTGCCAAAAAGACAAAATAATGCTAGATAACTATATTTAATTTAAATAACTAATTAACTCAAAATCACTGCAACTTGATAAAACAAACAACAAGTTGTAATTAAACATCCTAAATTTGGAAAGACATGTAAATACGTCCCGACTGTTTTTTCGATGTCACGTTTACGTATTTACTCAAACACTTTTCACGAGTAGACCTTTGTTATTTTGGGAACAATATTTGAATAAGTTTAATAACATTTGTAAACAAATACTGCGTAACTTTGTTATATTACTTTGTTATTGAATATTGTATTGAACTGTTTTCATCTGTTTCATCAACTGTTGCATGTTAATTTTATCACTGATAAATATTACTGATAAATAGCTTACAAATATTTAAAATGAGTTACGATCGACTTAAATGAACAAAAACATCATAACAACTCTGAGATTTATTCCCCCCCCCCCCCTTTTCCTGTCAAAGACAAAGGACAAATCGTCCCACAATGAAAAGCCTTATATATGCGTCAGATATATGAAAACGATTACGCACTTGGCACAAATGCATTAGCTTTTCAAATTCCTGTTTACCAAGAATCTGACTGCCATGCATAATAGCCAACAGCAATCTAAAATCCTGTTTTGGTAAACAGACACTTTTTGTCTATAGGCTATAAGGTCTTGGGGGTTAGTATTTGCTATAAAAAGGTTAAATTGTTTTTACTATACTGATACTATAAGTCTATACTAATTTCTTATCTAATACCTGAATGTTATCATATAAAATGATATGGAGATAAACCTGCAGGGTATTTAAATTATTATATACAATCGCAATGGACATGCATCAGGAAGCTCGCGCTAATCGCTATATATGGATTATGGTTTCTTATTTAGACAATAAAATGTGATATAGTAGGAAAAAAGTATCTGTTTCAAAATCCAATTAATAATATAGTAATGATCCTAATATCGGCATTTTGAGTGCAATGCCTAAAACAGGCTTATCAAAAAACATTGTGTATATTATATATAAACATTTAGTAAGATGATAGTTTAAACATGCTTGAAGGATGTTATTAATTAATACTGAGAAATGTATGAATTTATAAACACATAGTATAATAGCTCTCACCTTTGGGGAAACCAACCCCGTGTCGCAGTAACTTGTAAACCTGCGCTTCCCGCGCGAGTAACGAGCCTGTTTTTAGTTCAAGTTTCACGGCAACGCGTTCGTTTAGTTTCGTATCAAGTCCGTGAAACACCACACCAAACGAGCCCTGCCCCAATTTGTGTTCAATATGATATCTCTCGTTCACCAACGACATCTTGTTCGCTTTGTAGCTGGTTACAAATGCCCCCATAGCGTGCCGTATGATTGTTATTATGTTTTGATTGAGTGCTATTTCGCACGCAATCACAGAACGTCTCCGTGGACAATGCTTGATCATGAACTGAATTTTTAATTGAGGAAGTTTCGCGCTGTCAATGGGTGGCCGACGTCATCGTTTCCTTGTGCGCCCACACGAGCTTACGGTTGTCAAGGAGTGATACTTCGAAAAGTAACACAAAAGGCTGAGCAGGAGTTGATATATTGGCACAGGTTTTCTCACAAGTGCCAAATTTAGAGTGGGTAGGGTAGGCTAAACATGATATAAGAAGGGTTGCTTTTGGCAAAAACGTCCTTTCTTCGACTTCGATATCTACGATTCAGCTTTATAAATAGTCATATAACAGTGAACTTGGATTTTGAAAAATACTTTTTGGAAATCCACAACGTTAACTTAAACATCGAAGTACAAGCTGTTACAAAGTTGAGATTTTCATGCAGCACATATTGTCATATAGCCGTATAGGTTTCCAGTTGGTCGATATAACAATATCTTTTGTATACCTCTTTTGGCACCTTGTTTTGAGTAAATTATTATTATTATCATAACAATTAGTTTTTCTTTGACGTTTGTCTTTTACAATCCATTTCCAGCCGACAATTTGAAAAATATATAGAATAAAACATATTCCGAAAACTATGCATCTTGAAAATCGATATGGATAAAAAAATATGGATCAAAATCAAGACAAGTTGTAAAATGGTGATATTTTGACTTTAATTTCAACCTAATTCAGACCAAGTGAAGAAATCTGCTATTATATATAATAAACTATTATATACAATAATCAATATGTCTTGATTTTATAATCCATATCTTGAATTTTCAAGATGCATATTTTCAAAATGTTTTATTTTATATTTTGTCTTCAACAATTCGATCAGCATTATAAATAGTCATAAGTCATAACACGTATTAGTTTTTTACCGTTACGGCTGTCGTCTATAATTCAATTGTTGCAGTAATTCAGTAAATAGCCATAACAATTTAATTTTTTTGCACCGTTTCTACTATACGTGTAAAATAGATGAGAATTTTTATGGATGAAAGTTGATGTAAATAGCGGTTGGACACGAGTTATGTTGATCTTATTTAAAGAGTGCTGTTAATCCAAACACTCTATATGCCTCTCAAAGACTTTCACCACATCAAGATTCAAGTATTCTTAGTTGGCGTGGTCATAATTTGTTCCGCTTGTGATTGAAACTTCCTTATTTCCAGGGTGATAATGTGAGAGGCAATTTACGCTTTCCGTTTGTCTGTATATTTTCAGTTCAAACGAAAATCATCTCTGAAAATTTGCTGGCTTATGTACAGGATGTATAGGATGCAACTGCCTGAAACTAGCCGGCAGCCAATGTTCAAATAACGTCATAAGCTGTAGCGATGTCAGATGACACAATGACAAAGTGAAAGGGTTCATTATCCTTGCTTGCCTCTTATTTCAACTCGCGATCGCCTATAACTTGCTGAATTGTATTTTATTCTTTGTTCATGGTCTAATTATGATGATCAGATGATCTTTTCAACACACCGCTGATTTCCTAGTCTTTTCGGAGTGTCTATTGTTTTGTGTTTTATTAAAATACTCTATGGCAACCGCAATTTTTGAGGAAGGAAAGCTTTTCCAAAACGAATCTTAAGATCTCAGTTCTGATCTATATCCCCTTGCACTGAATAATTTTTCAGGAATTCTGTCCTAGGCCTGGTAATAAAAAGCCTAGTCGAAGAACGCCTAAAAGAAGAACCAATTATGAGATAGATTTATTATGCCCTAAAGTGCAATATTCCTCATTATGGCCGAAAGATAGTAATATGTGATCAAAGTGAAATTAAGTGAATGCGCCTATATTATAGTTATCGCAGAAATCTACGATGAAAGATTATTGTCGAAAGTTTATGGGACAAAATAATACATTTGAACGATTGTTGATAATATATTAATTTAATAAGGCCATGTAAAAAATATCCCGGTTTATCATCAGTGCCCGCATCCATTTTTCGTGCCGCATGGATTTTTGTTTTTTATTTTTAAAAAATCACTATTTCCAGCGGACCGTGCGAGGAACCCACGCGAGATTTTCACGATGGTCGGCCATTTTGAAAACACAAGTTCATATTGACAACGTGTATGATATTGCGCTTGGGCCTTGGCAATTACAATATTAATGAAAAGTGTAATAACATTGAAAATATTATACCATAAAACTGTACTGCGTGTTTGAGCATATGTTTTACGTGCACCTACTAAATGTGATTCGGTAAAAAATAAAAAATAAATCCGCACGGGTTTTTTCTGCTGCCACTGATGATAAACCGGGATATTTTTTACATGGCCTAATATACAATTTGATATTACACATAATTTGATATACAACATGCAATTTAGATTATTTTAAAAATATGTCTAAAATATAATAGCGCGGTCTATCGTTCCAAGACTGAAAAAGAGATACGTCCCTTTAATTGTTGTGATTTATCTGGGTATACCATGCTTGTTCTTTATAAAATGTAAACAGCTATTTCAATTAAGGTTGTCCCCCGAGCAAAGCGGAAAAGTCGAATACAAGCGCGAAAGGCTGCTGGGAATCGCTAATAAATGAATGAATTTATTAGCGATTCCCAGCAGCCTTTCGCGCTCGTATTCGACTTTTCCGCTTTGCTCGGGGGACAACCTTAATTGAAATAGCTGTATACAATAATGTAAAATCTCATCTCGTGTTAATTACAACTATATTTATACATTTAAATTAAGGTACAAATGCATTACGACGTTGATCTAGTGAATATAATCCTCCGGCCTAAACCTGCTACCCTAATTTGCCCAACTAATGTAAACACTGGTGATGAAGACAGCCACTAACAACCATTGACATAACCCATTTCTGTTCCCATGACCAAACAGTTGTGGATCAAACTGAAAGCAATTATGGTTCTCCAAATTTTTCGCAACAACATTAAACGCGAGGGCTTCACAAAACGTTACTCCATCTTTATACTTGCTTGCTAGGCTGTGGCCATTATACTTCGCTGATCCACAATAGCTGAAGATTTCTTCGCAATAAGAATGACAGATTGATAGTGTTTGGTTATACCAAAGTTTCTGCTCTGGACTACAGAAGTAGCACATGAGGTAGTTCATTCTGTTGTAGCATCCTTTATCGCTGGTCAGTAGAGCTGGCATCTCACGGAAGACCGAGGCCACTTCTGTCCTATCACAGCAAGCATTCTCACGATACCACGTGCAATTGGAGAGGCTGTACGCCTCTTTTGGAGAACGTCCACCACCTATCACAAATATCAACCAATTTCAGTAAAGAGTTTGTATCTAACAATGAAGTGTTGCAGACAAAACACTGTCAATATTGTCACGCAAAACGTCAAAAGCACTTGAAAGGTTTACACCCGATCATGCCCCAGTCACGTTTATTAAATTAACTAGCCTCACACCAAGGCCGCTCGAAGTTAGACTTTGGTGGGAAACAAACTAGTCCACCGTCACCAAGAAGTGGTTTTTGCATTATTCAAACAAGTTACACTATTTACTTTTTGGGAAAATATCCAGTTTTGTAGTAAATTTTGTAAAGCAAGGGTCACACGTGCGATGTTTTCTCGCGCAGGCAAGGCAACGGGTCAAATTTTAATAATTGCTTTGCCTTTGCCCACGCAAGAGAAGTGGCATAACGTGCAATGATTTTCTCGTCTGCTAAGGCAAATGCCAAAGCTAGAGTTTTCCAAATCAAGGCTAAATTCATGATTTCTTGGCGAAATTTAGCGCCCTTAATTTTAGACACAACTCGCAGGTTAAAAGTTTGGTCACTGTAAAGACTAAAGTGTGGTTTGGTCGATATAAACAAAAATATCATGTTGTTAATACAGACTGCCTAAACTAAAGAGAGTAAAGTCCTATATTTTATACTGATGCGTTTAATTTAAAAGTATATGAATTTCTAACTTGAATAATAGTATGCAAAGTTTAAGATATATCGTTTTATGGATTAGGCACTAGCCGCCCAAAATATATTTTTCTCTAGCCGGTTAGTTTGTCAAGTAAAGCGATTATGACTCGTCCCATAAAGATTAAAGGTGCTAAAATTTGTTATTAACAACAATGCGTATTGACTATTGTCTATTGTAGTTGGAATTGTAGGAAAAGTGTTTTGCCATGGACTATTCTGAGCTCCGACGATGGCAAGAATTATAGTGTTATTTTTTGCTATTTTGTATTCCTCGTGAAGAGGCCTATCTCATTTGAAGTGCCCTAATTGGATTAACTCCTTGAATTATAGGCCATTGTAGTTTCACGTGAGCTCGGATAGACGTTTTATCTGCGACTGTTCGTCGTTGGTTGCAACCGACCTAATTTGATGTCCGTGCTGGCTCCCATTTACTAACCATGGGCTAAAAGGCCGCCTATGGACAGATTTTATTTACAAATTCGTGTTGTCTAACCGTGAGGCTCTGGGAAACACCGGCGACTTTTGCTGCAAGTTTGCCCGCGTAACCGCGTTAGCTTGCGGATTGCTTAATATTGTTTAACTCATACCAAAGCATATGGCAGTGTCACAATCAGTAGAAATATCTACGTAATTTCATAGCATATATACTCACCGAAATATGTACACATATGAGAGTTTCCACTTGTAAACCAAGGCACATTTAATATTGCGCATAATGCTATAAACACACAATGTTTGACTGCCATTTTGGCAGATGTTTACACCTTATTTCACATCATTCAAAATAACATTCTAATCACGTGAGTACCCGGTGCTATCATTGGAGACCATCAACTTCCGGCTGTTGTTCGGCAGTCTTTGGCGTATGTAAATTAGACTGAGCACGTGTTCGTCATTTTGTCAACAAATATCACGTTTCAATATGGCGCCGGCGAGGAAGCGCAAGAGTGAAAAAAATAATGTCGATTGGTCGTTGAGAAACGCATTGGACTTTGGAAAGGCATTGCTGTTTGATCCCGCAAAAACGTGGATTGTAGCAGTGTTGCTTTTTGTAGCCGAACTACTGGTTAATTTGCTTGTTATATGGAAAGTAAAATGTAAGAATTGTAGGCATGAGTGATTGAGTGGCTTATATTGCAGTCTGCAATTATTATCTGGTTCTCGACCCAGGAAATTGATTTCCATAAACGATCTAGTGTAGGATACTGTATCAATTAGGTAATCAATTCCCAGGTCACAAAGTTGTATTCCTGCAATTTCTATATTTTTAATACAGGGGGTTTACGGTTAGCACTTTTTTCCATCCAGCAAACCGCCCTATCCATTTTCTAAAGTCTTTTTTTTTTAATTTTTTTATTAATTCGGTTAGGGTTAGATAGGGTTGCGGTTAGGGTTAGGGTTAGGGGTTAGAGTAGGGGTAGGGTTTGGATTAGTTACATAGCCATTTAACACCTCTTCTATCTTCCGAAAATGACGTCAGGTCAGTTTGCTGGATGGAAAATAGTGCTAACCGGGGTTTACCCTTTACAAGGTGGGGGTTGGGGGTTGGAAAGACTGAGTTGGGTAGTTACGAATCTGTAAAATAAGCTCTGGATTGGAAGACTTAAGGTAACTGGCAGTGGTGCTGCTGGCACTGCAGGGCATTTTCCAGCACTGTGTTTTTTCTATGTTTATTCTTGCTGAAGCAAATCAAGTGAATTCAAATGCCTCAGAGGATCTGTGTTCCCATGGGAATCTTGAAACTTCATTCCCTATAAAGCTTTCACCATATCCCCCGGGAATTTACATGTTCCTGTCTTCCCATTGCAAAAGATACCTTGCTCCCTGTAGAAAGCCCTATGAGCCCTTCCATCTTGAAGATTTTGTGTTTCAGATACTGAAATTGACTGGGAAGCTTACATGCAAGAAGTGGAAGGTTTTTTGAATGGGACATATGATTACATGAAGCTTGAAGGTGCTACTGGACCTCTTGTGTATGTGACAGGAGATAAACTTGTTTGTTTAACAGTAATAGATTATAAGTAATTTTTGAAGGGATTTTTAGATGGAATTTTCAAGTGGGATTATTTTTATACATCTATTTAATAGACCTAACCAGGAGCAGTTGCAAAAAATGCAACTGTCAGCCCTCTGGCAGGAGTTGAACCTGCAGCTCTGCAATTCTGGTGAAAAACTGCAGTTACTTGAAGCTACTTTATGTGTGCTTTTTTTAATTCATTACATCCAGCAACCTAACTGCAAAGCAGAGACAGTTCAAGTTTTTCATATATTTACTCAGATGATTCAAAGTGTAAACTATATAGTTAAGTCATTTGGTAAGCCTATGAGCATGATTGGATGCCATGCCTCTCTCAATGAGAAGCACAATGCTCTAAGCAATAGATAGACAATGTGATAGAACACCAGGCCTTTCAAAGATTGCATATTAACAGTTTGTGTTCTCATTGCTATAAGCAATGAGAACACAAACTGTTAATATGAAATCTTTGAAAGGCCTGGTATTCTATCAAAAGATACCACATTATAGATATTAAATAAATTCATACTTGTAAACTTTTTCTATAAACTTTAGCTATCCTGCTGGGTTTGTGTACATCTTCAGTGGTCTGTACTATATAACTGAGCAAGGAAGGAATATAAAGATTGCTCAATATATATTTCTTTTGCTCTATTTGCTGACTCTGGTCATTCTATTTGCCATTTACCAAAAGTCTTTAAAAGTAAGTACAGTGAAATCCCTTGAAGTACCAAGATATCAGCTTGGATGAATCTTGTTGATAGGGTTCATCTTCTCAGCTGCTTTTAAATAGTTTCATTCAAAATTAGAGCAATTGTTTCTTGTTTTATTTTAGGTTCCACCTTTTGTCTTTTTCTTTATGTGCTGTGCTTCCTACAGAATACATTCTATTTATGTCCTCCGACTTTTTAACGATCCTGTTGCCATGTTCTTCTTCTATGTTGCCACATATTTGTTTATCAAACAGCGCTGGAACTGGGGATGTCTTTTCTTTAGGTAAAATGCAGTTCATTTTATAAAGCCATACATATACTCAAAGTTTGTGTCTGCAGAACGATAGTCAATACTTCACAAAGATGACAGCAGCTAATCATCTGGTAAATTGTAATCTAATTCTCATTTCAGTATAGCAGTCAGCATAAAAATGAATGTTCTGTTATCCGCACCTGGATTGTTGGTTTTACTTCTTGAATCTCATGGCGTACTGAGAACCATACCAAAACTAATAATATGTGCCTTACCACAGTTAATCCTGGCTGTTCCATTCTTGCTTTCCAACCCTATTGGTTACCTCGCAAGATCTTTCAACTTGGGCCGACAGTTTTTCTTCAAATGGACGGTCAACTGGCGATTCCTGCCCAAATGGATGTTCCACAGTCGATATTTTCACGTTTCACTGCTCATACTCCATATTGCTTTTCTTATTGTTTTCTTTTTTTACAAATGGAAAGGGTATGTAGTTTTACTCGTGGTATGTGTAAAGAATGGTAATTAGAGTGACGAATTTAAGTTTATACCGTATGATGATGTGCAGAACTTTCAAAAATCTTTGATTTCATAATTTTGTTATCTAATATTATAGATCTCGTGTAAAAATTGCAGGGTACTTCAATCAAAACTATCAGTGTAAAGAAATTGCTCCCAATGGTATCCTTGTTTTATGACAGCTAAAACAACAGGTCAAGTTGTTGAAACTGCTTAGATCTGCTTTATCCATATCGTTTCATATTCTATACTATATCTATATCTGACAGGTACATGGTCATTCCTTGACACAACATATAGATATCTTAGTTTTATTATTTACTTCAAATTTTATTGGAATAAGTTTTTGCAGGTCACTGCACTATCAGTTTTATGTTTGGTATTTTCATACGTTGCCATTTTTATTGTGGGAAACGAGATTGTCTACTCCACTCAGGTGAGTAAGAATATTGTACGATGTCCAATCGAGATCTATTTTAGTTATGCATGGGAATGAGGTCTGGCATGCACATGAGCGGTTCTGTTACACAGTTATTTTATTAGATCAACCATATTTGGCTAATCTTGAATGGTCTCTGCCAGTGTAGGTAGTGCTAGTAATAAGAACGGCTGCGGATTGATAGGGATACAACTACCTGAAAATACAAGGAGAACTTCGACGGTGGCTTCTTTAACCTCCCAACAAAAGGCCTTTGCTACAAGTTCTCCTTTTTCAATCCGAAGCTTTCTTACTAAAATTCAGTTGCTTATAGAGCGCAGTGTTATAGACAAGTCTAAACCATTGGTCTAGACCAATACGTCTTCGATTTCCACAGGGAACCCATCCCGGGTGTTATTGAAGTTATGTATTAGCATTACATGAGATATATAGCTCAGTGTTAAAGCTTGCGATTTGCGGGCTGGTGCGGGCTAACGCGCGCGTTGAATTCCACTGTTTATTCAATGCGCGCGTTAGCCCGCAGCCAGCCCGCACTGAGCTATGTATCTCATATGTAATACATAACTTCAATAACATCCGGGGATGGGCTCCTGCTGCGATTTCTTGACCTTTCTTCTTGTTTTTTTTTCAGGATCTTGATACTTGGTGTAATCGAATTATGCTGGAATACGTATCCTTCCACTCATCTCAGCTCGATATCACTTCATGTGTGTCACGTGATTTTATTACTTTCACTTTTATTGTACAGTAGAAAGGACACACAAGTTAGTGAAAAGAAAGTTGGTTGAAGTAAACAGTATTTATTATTTTATCATTGGGAATGCCGTTGGAGTTTATAGTTTGTTTTTTCTATAGAATCACTTTATAAATCACTAACCCGAAATTCACAGTCTCAATCACTATCACTTCACACTAGCCATAAATTTGATACACCTTACTTAACCTATGACACATGCATTTGATTGACAGTTTGTTTACTAAATATGTAAATTAACCTAATTAATTAGTATTGCCACAATTCTCAACATTATGATCACTTGTGGGACAAGAAATAGATGTACTTGTGGTTTGTTTTTACTAAAGCATTTTTACACTGCTGTATAGTTCATGTATGGAGCCTGAGCGACGAAAGTATCGTCCCAAATGCATTTCTGTGAACAAAGATACATTTTACAACTTACAAGTTGATGAATCTTTCCCATTTCACAGTTAAAAAAAGTATTGTAGAAATAAAAATAGAATATAAATAAAATAATTGACAATAAACATAAGTACGGTTAGCAGTAGCAGAAAATACATTCTGAAGGAGGAAACCAATTTGTTATCCGATCGTCGTTTCACAAAAAAAGGTGTTAAATTGTAAATCGCGCGAGTTTCTGTTTTTTTTTTTATTTATTCAGTCAAATTGGTATGCAAATGTCTTATTTGTAATCCTACTGAGAAAAAGAGAAAAAAAGTGAGGAATCTCACGGTAGACGTGTTGTGTTGAGTTAATTGAATAATTGATTGCTCGTGTCTTGATCACTCAATGATATATATAGGCGGATCAGGTATATCATGTGACTTCAAAGACGCCAGGTCTGATAGTCGTCTGAGGCATCACATGTGATAAACCAGTTTCCAAAATGAAAATAAAGAGACTTGTCCAAAGGCTTTGCATGTGAAAATTGATTTAACTTGTCTAAATTTTGTCACTGAGAGAATGGCAAGCTAATGTTCCACATCTGTTACAAATGATTTGAAAATCCAATTAGCTGAGGGTCATCCATAACTATCAATATTTTCAGAAACGTACAAATCGTACGCACGCTGCTTCAAGAAGGCCGATGGCGATCCATCTATTATGATAATTTCTGCGGGTGGGGGGGGGGGGGGTCAAAAAAGGAAAAC
>CACRXK020006787.1:0-22071 GCA_902702795.2 Paramuricea clavata | reverse complement strand
TGTTGTTTGTGCAACTAACCAATCATAAATAGAAAGGAAGTGACCAGAAATGATCAAATACTTGGAATTTGGCTCTTTCACAGGAAGTGTATGAATATTTCGAGGAACTTGATCAAATGAATTGGTCAGCCCCAGGTAATGTATTGAATCAATATTTGAGCAACACTTCAATTGGAACGACAGTAAGAAACTGTGAGATTTTATCAAAAACTGGGAGAGAAAAATTAAAGTCATATGCGGTGTTCAAAACAGTAAAAAATTCTAATCATTTTCCCGGCTTTATAATCATTATAATTGCATTCGCTTCAACAACTTGTTTAATTTAATTTAATGCTAACATGGCACGAATGCAACTAGTTTTCGAGATCCCACGTTACATCTCATATCCTTACAATAATCCACTTATCACTTCCAGTTATAGTATGAAAGTGGATAAAAAAGCCGAACACTCATGTAGTTCATGGAGTAAGTTTCAGCTTGGTGCCAGATATTTGAATCTGGAAAACATTCCATTACCTCATAACAATTAAAACAAGCAACCGGGAGAAAAATACCTTAATACCGGGAGGAAAAGGTCAAAACCGGGAGTCTCCCGGCAGCACCGGGAGAGTTGACAGGTCCGGACAGTCTATGAGAGATTCTGATCAATATGAAGACCTATAGACTTGATCAAATAACTTCAAATGTATTAAAAGTCCCTGTCTTGATCCTATCACATGAATTCAGTTTTGGATATATGCTGCTCTTATAGCTATAACTTACTGTCGAGTGCTGTACAAGTTTTTGGCGATGACTGGTATCTCTTGTCAGATTTGCACAAGGAAAATATTTTTATTTGGTTCTACGGAATTGAATATTTCTGAAAATAAGAATATTTCAGTAATTTATCCAGCAACACATAAACTGATAAAGTATAAACTAAACGTTTTCTAGTTGAATGTGTAAAACTGTAAGCCAGACTGATTGAGTACCATTCATTCACTTTAATTTATGTTGCGTGAGTATTTATTTTATTCTTGGATCGTGTAACTTTTAACTAAGAAAATGTAACGTGAGCCCTTCAGATGAGGGTTTCTCTTGGGCAAATGCTATAAATAAATATGTTAATACAAAAATAAGGAAAAAATCATCGCTGAGCCCCTCAGGCTCAGAGAAAGCATTTCATCATGATACTCATATTGATTCTTGTTATTCTGTATATTTTGCAATATATATATAGCTAGTAACCTCAATAAACAATAACGCGAAAAAACAAAACAATCGAATTCAAACAAATGAAAGATGTGATTGACGGGTCCACAAATCTTGAATGCATATACGCATAAGTTTGCAGGGCGTCGTTTAATCAGCTTTACTTGAGATTCGTATTTGATATCGGTGTAATTTAACATCGGGTAGATTTAAAAAAAATATCAAGAATCAATATCCAACCGGTATTAGATAATCCGCATATTTTTTACTCAAACCACTGACGTGCGGTAAGCGATCCTTTGGCCTGATAAATGTGGTCTGCATGCTGATGACTTTGAATTAAACAATAGAAGTGTGTCGAAGTGCAAGTTGTGTATTACTTGTTCAAGTTCTGTGTATGACAATATGTAATACCTTCGTATTATTGCGAAAATGAAACGTTTAAACGGCGTACAATACATCAAAATACACATCGATGTTTTAACCGCGTAATCACGCGTATACATATATTCATATTACATTCATTGACCGTACAGTGTCAGTGTAGCTCAAACACTACTAAGTACATTAAGCAATGAAATTTTACGCTTAACGTAGATTTAATATAATTATATTTTGTTGAAGTTCATCGCTAGACCAGGAAAATGACGCAATGCTCCTCATTACTCATTAGAATTTAGAGAACTTTTATGTGTATTTTCTGTTATTAAAGGGTATAAAATTAGTTGTAATGTGCGGTGTTCGCCTTGCTTATTAAATGTTGGGACTTGCCAATCCCTTATCTAACTCGCCTTTTGCAGTTTGTAATGCCTACTATTTATAATTTTTATTGCCGGTAAATTTTAGTGAGTTCGATTAAAGTTTCTTCTTCTAATTTCAAAAACTCATTAACAATTCATGAGGAAACCATGCACAAAGAAAAATCATAAGCGTGTCGTATCTTTATATGTGATAGAGATTTCCCTTGATTTACATAAACTTTAACTTTGACTTCGTCGACTTACACAACGTATTTTTTGAAAATTACTTCGCCAATGAATTTAATTACTAGATCCGTTTTTGAAGCAATGTAATACATTCGCAGTGCGTGTTTTATCAGATCTAAAGATACTCGGCTTCGCCTCGTATATCTGATAAAATACTGCTCATGCTCATGTTTTAAATAGTACATCACATGAATTCCGTCACAAGACCGTTGTGGTGGCTTACCTTGATCAAAATCTTTGGCGCACCAAGGATTTTGAGGTAAACCCACACTTAATTATTATTTTCTCTACTTTTATGGTGTTGAGCACTTTCCAACAGTGCGTAAAGCAAAACACACTTGACTTGTACATTACTAGTTCCATATATGAACTGAGCTCAAACTCAGAAGAATGCTAAAAACACATGCATGCCAAGAATCCTTTATCGAATAAAATTATCACAATTTAAATTTTATTATTGAAGGCGCTGATTATACAATTTGATAGTGGTTTTACAACAGAATCGTATATTTGATTCATGCAGCTGCAGATATATAGATATACTCATACATGCTGCTTTTAAAAACGGGACATGCATTACTCATTATGCGCATAGTATGACTCAGCGCGATTTGACAAACGTGAATGAAAGTTGAAAACACCTGACACCTGCTGCATCTATATAATTATTTAACTTTGAAATGTCTATCATACGCCAATATGTATAATTGCCACGGTTTAGATCTAAAGCTTAGGTGCGATTTTCTTCAGTCTAATGAATGTGAAGAAGTGGATACATTCGTAACTCATTTTTAACATTTTAACGTTTGTCTTTCTTTTCAATGTTTATTTTACATGCATTTTGAGTGTTTTGGAACCCCGTTATTGAAGAATTTATCTCTGTGTGGTAATTCCAGGCATCTAGTATTATTTGAGTTTAATTTATGTCATGAATTCGAACTGTATTATATTTCTATCAATTTTAACAGCAAAACTTGTAAAATAAAAATAAACTCATATATCTATACTCGTTCACATGCATTAGAAGAAGAAAACCGCACTATATCGATAGATATCGCGGCAGAAATTGCAAGTGTAAACCAAGAAACCAAGGATGTACTAAGAAACCAAGGATGTACTACTTACTATAGTCATGAGAAAGTATATAGTCATGATCTAAGAAACCAAGGATGTACTACTTACTATAGTCATGAGAAAGTATATAGTCATGATCTAAGAAACCAATTAAGGATGTACTACTTACTATAGTCATGAGAAAGTATATAGTCATGATCTAAGAAACCAAGGATGTACTACTTACTATAGTCATGAGAAAGTATATTGTCATGATCTAAGAAACCAATTAAGGATGTACTACTTTCTATAGTCATGAGAAAGTATATAGTCATGATCTAAGAAACCAAGGATGTACTACTTACTATAGTCATGAGAAAGTATATAGTCATGATCTAAGAAACCAATTAAGGATGTACTACTTTCTATAGTCATGAGAAAGTATATAGTCATGATCTAAGAAACCAAGGATGTACTACTTACTATAGTCATGAGAAAGTATATTGTCATGATCTAAGAAACCAATTAAGGATGTACTACTTTCTATAGTCATGAGAAAGTATATAGTCATGATCTAAGAAACCAAGGATGTACTACTTACTATAGTCATGAGAAAGTATATAGTCATGATCTAAGAAACCAATTAAGGATGTACTACTTTCTATAGTCATGAGAAAGTATATAGTCATGATCTAAGAAACCAAGGATGTACTACTTACTATAGTCATGAGAAAGTATATTGTCATGATCTAAGAAACCAATTAAGGATGTACTACTTACTATAGTCATGAGAAAGTATATAGTCATCATCTAAGAAACCAAGGATGTACTACTTACTATAGTCATGAGCCTAAAGAGTTGTGTTTCTATCTTTGTCATATAATTATACGCACATTAACGCGAAGGCTGGTTTTCTGTGATCACAATAGGAATTGCATAAGTGAACTCTAGCTTTTGAAGCATTTGTAAGAAACGTTTAAAGGGACTGACTCGGTGTTTCACACTCAGTACTTCCCTCCCACATTTCTTTCAAATCCTTCAAAATTTAGAATTTACCTATGCAAAGGTTATCTCCCTATATTGCATGTGATCACAGAAACTTTGATAGTGTAACCGTACCAGCCTAACGCCACCTAGATCTTTTTACCGAAACTAAATCTACGATTGGTACAAGAATGTTGCAGTATTTCTGCAAAAGATCTTCATCGTCGTATATTTAACACTTTAAATGAGCCGCGAAGTGTTAAATTTGAATAAAACATTGAAGCACGCATCGCTCATGTAAACATTTAACGCAAGGGGGACATATGCATGCAGATGCAGTGATTAATATATGATCGGCATACGGCGATTGCCGCAAAGTGGCACACAAAGGGTAACGGCCGCGAAGTAATTTTCTTCCACGATTTACGCGATACGTGTATTCATAGTATATCATGACATGACAGGTGTGTGAAATGCACAGTACCGATGAAGATTGGCTTTTTATCTGATTTTGGCCCATCTTGTTATATTAGTAAACATTAGTACAACACGTTTGAGTTTTCGCTTCAACCACTCGAACTGAACTTTCCCGTTTGCCTTTCCAGACAAAGTGATAATTTATCCTTTATAGCGGAAATCAAGCTACAATGGCTTGTTTGATTAGGACTAATGGCCGGTTTTGAGAAGATTATCGTCCCAAGTGTGTGTATACGTTTTAAATTTTAACTCTAAACTTCCCCGGGGTTTGCAAGACTAAACAAATATTATTATATGTACGTTGACAATAATTATCATAAAAAAAAAATGATTGAAACGGGGATTTTGCAATGTTATAGAATGGCGTGAAATTGAAGAAGCAAGTCGCAATGGGCTTGTATTACACACTAATGACTGTAGATATAAAAAAATATATACTACTTGCCCTTGCTTTATTGGACGAACGAGATTCGTCCAGAGTGGCCCATACTTTCGGTTGTATTTTCTTCCATAGGCGAGCAATCTCAGATTGCTGAGGCATAAACGAGGTATCCGCTACACACTCCTCCGACGTGCCTTCATAAAGCACGTTCTTCAGGTTCTCTTCAGCATCACGGTGTTGCGTATAATTCGCCCAGCAACAAGGCTCCATATCTTTCTCATCAATTCCCCAATAGTTGAGCTCTTGCTCGAATAACGGTCCACATACGTCGGTGGGACAATGCAGTTTTCCGGTCCTGTAGTAGTTCAATACTTGAGCAAACACGGCCGGATGACGGTCGAAAAAAACCTCTGTAGTTTCCGGATCATAATCCGGCGACTTCACCGCACTTTCGATGATGGAGAACAGTCGCGTATCTGGTAGATTCCTTACAGTACTGAAGTACGTTTCATGTTTCTGGCCGCCAATATTAAGCCGTATTCTTTCCATCCCATCCGAACCGGACTTTTGTGGCTCCGTGTGCCGTTCCTGGACTAGACGACTCATTACGAGCAAATGAAGCTGCACATTATATTCTAGTTATTTACAAAAAATGCTTTCAAAATGCTTTCTCGGCATTGAACCCATGTATTTCATGATATCCTGTTTCACAGGATCGTACAAAAACTAACGCTGAGATAACCACTGCGAAGCCTCAATGTTATTTTGAGAGCAAGCATAAACATTATGTATTCATCGCGGTTTGTTTATCTTCACGTTGCCCAAAAAGCAGCCTGATTGGCTGACAAAAAACAGGTGCTGTTAATGAACGCCGTGTCAAAACACACAATGCCCTGTATTTAAACAGGTACACAGAAACACTACGCGACAAAGAATCGAACACAGAAAAAGTTGTGCCAATCATGAGAGAATAACTAAACTGAGCCACATGTATAAAACAATGAATTTCAAATTAGCATGCACTTAGAAAACTTGTACTAAGCACAAGAGAATTCTCGAATGCTCCTGTTATATGACATTCGCCATGACAATATGTATATTTAAACATAGGTTAAAGTTATTCATGTCATCAATGAGGCTTCAAAACCATTTGTTAGCGATACTAAATATTATAGTAAAGGTTACTGTAATCCTTCCCCCGTTAGCAATATCGTTAATCTGGATACCACTTCCAGTTCTAAATTCTTCTCTCTTGAACTTCGATTCATATTACTACAAGAGGAAACCAAGAAGACGAAGTGGAACACTACTCTTCTCAAATGCAGCAAATGAGGCGAAATTATAATAATTATAATTTACTATAAGTAATTTCCGAGATCAGTTGTATTAAAGAATAAAGGCTTAAATACTTAGCTAACCATTTTGTAGTTAAATGGTAGTTAACACTCAAATACTCCATTCTGCATGATTGCACTAACTATAGGTAAATTTAACTACAATTATACAGCCGGTCCCTGGTATTTTGTACTATATGCACACATTAAAATTCAGCTATATACATCGTCTGTGGAAAACAAATTTAATTTGGTAGATGGCTTTAAGCATGCTCTGCATTTTCCCAGAGTATTCATTAATTGAAATGTTCCCAGATAATGGAATCCGTGGCAACGTCAATTGTCAAGTAAAGACTAAAGAACGCTACAGGTTTTGAATTTTTAAAGTCTAAAAGCAATTGACCACAACACGCAAAGGCTGTCCGTTTTCGATTCTTGCATGCATGATTATCCTTGAAAAGAGAAACGCATTTTCTCCCTAAAGCTTTTTCAAACCAGCAATTTTGATCAACTCTGCTAGCTACATCTTGAAATGCTAGCGTACTATACGAGACGTGGAAATATGCATTTTGCCGTTGTCAACAGAGCTCGGACGACGTCTAAAACCCGTGCTAAACATTTAATTATTCATTTCTTTTGTGCTATAGGATTAATGTCATTGCATATTGATAGCCGGCGTCCTGATGTCGCAGTCTTAAGGCCCATTTCCACTCAAGAAAATTTTCCACGGACAGAAACATTTTCCGAAAATGTCATTGTTAAAAGTTGAACATTTTCAACTTCAAAATTTTTTTCCGACGGAAAATTTGTGTCGTCCAATCACATTTTACAAAATTTTCTTTCCGCGGAAAATTTTCCTGAGTGGAAATGGGCTTTTACATGCTTTGTAAACTCCCTAATGGATATCTTAAGACGCAGTGAGCTCCATATATATCTGGAGCAAGAACTGTTACGGCGTTATTGATTATAGGCGCATAAATCAAAATATCATATTCTATAAAGTAATTTATTCAAGTTCAGATAATTTATTTACAGCAGTATTTTACTTTACTACATTTAACATGATAATTTTATCTCGATAAATCCATCGAAACTAATTAGATCATCAAGGTGCTTAAATTTGGGATCGTGTTGCGATGCTTGGGAAGGTTGTAACTAAAGCAAGCACCGCAGAATTTAATCAAAAGATTTAATCTTTTTTATCTTAGTCTGGACGAAATCCTAAAGTCCTTCAAGTTCAATGAACTGACCAACTATATACACATTGTGTGCTTTTGATGACTGTACTCTCTCTAATATTCAATTTCAATTATTAGTGTCATTTCTACTCGAGCAATTCCTTGTCTGGAGAAGAACCGTACTACGGTCACAGTTCCGGCATTCTAGCCACTTTGCCAAAGAACGAAACACAAGTGCATAAATTGTTTTACACAAATTTGTTGGTTAACGTAGCATACCGCAAACCTCGTCTTGCTCAGGCTTTTGACACGCCTTGTAGTGGGAGTCCCATTGATATCTTCCGTAAAGCTACTGATTCCCTATTAACCACAAACAAAAGAAAATGGATTTGGTATGGAATCATGCAATATACAACCCTTCCTCCCCAAAAAAATTCTTTCAGTTGCGAAACTGGCCACGCTCTAACCAACTGAGCTATACAAAGTCCAGTTGTTGAGCATTAACCACAAATCCATGTATATATATATATATATATATGTATATATATATATATATATATATATATATATATATATATATATATATATATATATATATATATATATATATATATATATATATATATATATAATGGGTTGATGCCAGAAAAGAAGGTATATGGGTCAATTTATCATGTTCACAGTAGCTGCTCAATATACTTACTTTTTTCTCATTCCCATAGAGCCTCGTAATGTACCAAATCTGTTCTTCAACAAAGGATTGAGTTGTTCTTGTAAAGCTTTGTAATTTCTTCGGAGTTCTTTTTGATATGGGATTTGCTCTTCTGTTATCAACTCTTTGTTCTTTTTCAGTGCCTCGCCACAGCTAGAAATTGCAGTTAACCCAAGTGTGAATTTCTAGTTCTAGATCTGTTGAAATGCATGTGCTCTGTCTGGCACGCATATAGCGAGTAAAGGGAATAAATAGGTGTTCATATATGTACAAGACAGTCAATTCCTACGACAACAACAATCATGCGATATTATAACCATTGACAAGAATAAACACAGAAAGAAGGGTAGAGTGATGATTAAATCATAAAGATTATAAAAAAACGTACAGCGAAGAAAATATTACATCTATAAAAACATCGTTTTTTTCCAGTTATCTAACGTAGATAAAGCAAAGACTAAAAGCTAAAAATCAAGAAAAACTTTTAAAACATTGTTACTGTTCCAAAACTTTTTTTTGTATTGAAAGGCCAAATTTGCTTCGTTGCTTTTCGGTACGTTGCAATTTTTGCCATTTTCATGAAAGGAAACGACACTCAATTTTCCCAACAAGTAAAAGTAATACAGTCAGGACTGTCGATAAAACCAGGATTTAACACTTGAATTAAAGATAAATCATTTTTGCACATGAATTGGCCCCAACTGGCAAGTTTAAATTTGCCCCTTTCGTTTGACTCGATTTATCCCCCCCTGCGAAATGCCCCCTCTAATAATTTATAATGTCTATATAAACTAAATAGGTAGTGTCCAGATGACGTTTCGAAAGCGTAAAAATTTTAATTAAGTAGTTCATGAAATTGATGCAAACCTACCATTTCACAAATGCTTTAAAGCACAGGCGTAACTTATGATGGTCGCGGCTGATATTCAAATGCTTATCTTTATTACTATCATTGTCGTGATGGAAATCGGACAAGAATGCTACGGCCATTGCCAGTGGACCCTGAAAGAGATTGATAGAAATAATAAATTGTAAAATAATACAATTACATCTCATCCAAGATGGGGTTTGTCCTGTGTGCGGTAGTCGACATAAGAAATGAGCAGCTAGACAAGGATGACACATTTTAACAGGAATGCGTAATTGTTTAAAGTTCGACTAACCACAAATACGATTTTTGGTATCTGTGATATTTGGGTCATTCGAAGACGAAATGTTATATATCTTTATAATAAAAAATCCCATTTTGATCAACTTTTTCACTGCCAAAGTTTGCGGATATGATGTCATCAGGTGAATAGCGAATTAGTTTTCCTTTGGTTTTTGTACCAAAAATTTTAAATTCACCTAATGACATCATATTCGTAAACTTTGACAGTGAAAAAGTTGATCAAGATGAGGATTTTTACTATAAAGATATATTACATTTCTTCTTAGAATGACCCAAATATTACACATACCAAACATTATATTTGCGGTTAGTCGCACTTTAATAAATAAAAAGCATGCAGTTTACAGGATTAGGGAGACGGAGAAGTGCCGGAGAACTCAAGAGTTTCACGTCACACCCAACAGTCACATCCCTTGCTAGAAAAAAAGTCAATGACGAACCCAATCTCCCTTACTTAACAGAAGACTATAAATTTGACCTGCATTCAAGTAATACTACCATTCCTGACTGGTTTAACCTCCATCATCAAACTATTGTGTCCGAAAAGCTAGGCGTACATGTTCAACATATGTACTCTGAATGCCTTAACGGAGCGTATATCTGTATATCAGTGCATGGCCAGAGTACTGGGCGTCAAACCAGACACATTCGGTCCCATCCTCCTTTGGAACCATCTTCGTCCCCAAGAACTTCACAGGCAGCCCGCAGCCGAGAAGCTCTAGGAACAAGGATGATTCGGAACAAGGAGGAAATAATTTTGAATGGACTTCATTTTACCATCACCGTTGAGAACAGGTAACACTATGCAATTATATGTGTTTGTTATGCATGGGATTTGTTCACTCATTCGGAGGATGCTGTATGTGGGACCTATATGACTTATCTGCCGCCTTCGGGACTTATCTGGTAATTCTGACTTATCCACCGCCTTCCAACAATACACAGGCATCGTACAACCGGTAATGTATAGGAATACAATATACTTTACTAGCAGCACTTCCTATTTATCAGCGTTCGTACATCTTCATAATTCTAAAAATCCAGGATTTTCAACCACTTTTTCCTCTCGTTTTCCAGGGTATATATTTTGAAATACGACAAAAGTAATTTTGCAAATAAGTCGACTGGTTTTTCACCAAAAATATCACTAAAATTAAGTAATATCACCATCGAAAAAGATCAACATGCTATATGCAATCGATTTACAAATTTTGTCGTAAAATCGTTTTGAAACAGAATGTTTAATCCTCTAAAGCCTGGTTTCCATAAGGTCGTATGGTCGTAAAAATAGAGTCACGATCTTTCTCAACGGCCAGTTTATAATATAGTTTATACCTGTAAACCACATATAAATCATAAGTATTCTCTAGTTGTAATTACTCCGCGTATTTTCAGTTCTAAAATGTTGTATTTCGGCTGATGAGAAAGATCGTGACTCAATCTTTACGACCATATATGGAAACCAGGTATAAGTATCTTACACGCAAATTCAGCATTCCAAGACTTTTCAAGAAGTTTCTTGGACTAAGACAACCCCTGGGTTTTCCACGATTTCCAAGGGGCGTACGAGCCATGTTTTACAATTGTCATCTCGTCAAGCTGAGCTCGCATACAAGTTTGACAAACCAAAAACCTTCACAAACTGGTTCTAACCTGGTTAACAGCAGTTCCAACACAGCCTTGCAAAACCATCTGGAGAATTTTCTTATCAGGAGGTTCTTGTAAAACAGCGGACTTTAGTTCTTTGGTCTTCTTTTGGATATCTTCAATTGCTACTTGGATAGGGGTCAACGTGATCTGCCCAGAAAATTTATGACAAATAATTCAGGGGTGTTTGCAGCAGGATAACCCTTTGTATATAAAGTGGCCACATTATATATTCAAGTGATCAGAACCGTTTATACTGTTAACATTGTTTATTATTAGCATGACAAAATTACTGGATGCTGATTGGTTGAGAGGAGTCCAATTATTTCATTAATTGTGCTGCAGTACAGTTAATGAGTTTCCCAAAACAAACAAAATGGCGGAAAGGTATTTAAACACAAATGAAATTGCCCTAGAGGAACTTAAAGCAAAAGAAATAAATGAAAATACGAACAAAAGCACCAAATTTTGGTTGAAAGTCTGGCAGGACTGGGCTTTGGCGAGAGAATATGATGTTGACATTAAGAAGAATCCAGTTTTGTCATGCTAAAAATAAACAAGTAATCATGCGATGTTGCTCGTACAATTAGGGATTAATGTTTGGAAATTTGCCAAATTGGAATCGCCCCGGCGGCTCGACCGGCAATTTTGGCAAAATTTTCAAACATCACTCATACTATTCATCCCTAATTGTACTCGCCATCGCATGGTTACCTATACTTATACTGGGTGCTAACTCAGCCAGTTCTATACCGATAAAATATTGCACCACAACTATGTTTTAGAAATAATTAGATAATGCCAATACCAAAATTCCTCTCCGCAACAAAAGGTCGACTGGTATGGCTTTTAGACAATACATTCTGCTGCGTGAAGCATCCAAAAATACCTGCTGTGGCATTTGAAAACATACCTCTTCCTTGTCAATGACATTCACCCTTGTCTTTAAATATGGAAAAGCATGAGATACAGTTAGGATTGTTTTCCGCTTATATTGATTCACCAAACTGTCGGCATGAGCTTGACCTGATGGTGTAAATGGTGTTGCAAAGACAAATCGACCTATGGGAAGAAAGATGAAGCACTTGATTATACAACTGTCGATGATAAATTTTTACTCCAGTAAAGTTTTCAAATTTTGAGCAAATAGTAGATATTCTACGCAGTTGAAACTCTCTGAAGTCCAACGTTTGTCAGAGAGTTAATAAGATAGTGCAATAAGTTAAATTTAGCTTCTGATTAAAAATAGTAATACACGCTTCCGGAAAGTACGTCATCTTGGCTATAGAGCCTTGATTTCTTGATTGCCACGTTAGGCTTTAACCAATGCCACGTACACGAAAACGAGGCTCTATAGACAAAGTGACGTACTTTCCGGAAGGGTGTATTGAACAGCGTGGAACGTGATTTATTCCATTATTTTGCCAATGGCATGTAATTAATCGTTGTGCCCATTTGAATGTATTACAAGAGTGGGTATAACGATACGTACGTATATTGTAATGTCTGTCAAAGTACGTCCTTCGATCCTTCATTTCATATTCAGCAAAGTATGGTTCCACATAAGTGATTTGAATGAAAGCCATCTCAGGATCTAGTTTTGATGTGTCTACTGTGTTTGAATCCTTGATCACTTCCACAAAATCTTCACCAAAACGATCTTTATAGAATGACTAAACGATTAAACAAGGTTACAATAAGAAAATTCAACATTGCGTGTTACATAAAGATTATAGAAAACATGCATAGACTAGCGTTGTTAGTTACTAAAAGACATAGTTTGGAGACTCGATGCAAGCACAACAAAACTAATTATCTAAAGTTATTGTCGAGGTTTTTGCAAAAATATGATCCTTCGTCGTCATCGGTAGCAATGTTTCAAATCACCCTTTTCATCTTTGCACAGATAAATTTCGTCATGAGCTATAAATCAACAATGGCCTCAGCAGTAATTTGCATAGCAGTAACTCTGTCTTGCCAAGTAAAGCATCATGACCAAATACAAAGGTGAGGAAATAATCACAAAATACCCGTAGTACCTTTGCTCAAAAGGGTATGAAAGGCCCTAACGCCGTTTCGTAACACTATACCTGTAATCGGAGAGAAATTTCGGGCAGTTTAGTAATTGCAGGTTCCTTATAGATGAACTCTTCACCATCTAAATCACCAAATTTTTCGCCAAAGAAACCAACTCGAAAGTAGGTACCCATCATCCTCTTTCCTTCCTAAATATTGAAATAGACATTGGAGAATGTTAGTGGAGAAATGGACAAACGCAAGCATGCTTCAGTTCTTCCAAAATGCCTTAAACTTTATCGTTGACGCAGTTTTGAACAATATAGCCTACTGTATTGTGCTAAACTGTTCTCCACTGCAACGTGGTAAATGACACGTAATGCACTATGGGTACACTGCATTGTACTGCACTGTACCGAAATGCAACCAACTACTGTACACTGTACTGCACTGACTACAATGAACTGTCCTGTATTGTACTCTATTATCCTGCATTACAATATACTTCAAAACACTGTACTTTACTGTACTGTACTGTACTGTACTGTACTGTACTGTACTGTACTGTACTGTACTGTACTGTACTGTACGGTACTGTACTACACAATACTTCGTTGTGCAGTGTACTGTAATGTGCTACTTTGTATAGCGGTGTACTGTGGTGTGCTGAATTGCACAACACTCCACTGATATGCAATGAATTGTATCCTATTGTACTGGTGCCCTGACCTACGAGGGCCGCTAGTTCTATCTAGCGGATAGTAGTTTTTCAAGTTTTCAAAAATTGGCCATAATTGGTGTAACCCGGATTTATAAACTTAAATAAATTTCTTTTTGTCAACTGCGAGGCCCATATCCGTTGTTGTACAGCTTTTCAGGTATTTTTAAAGGTTGCAAAAGTCACTTATCCGGTGGATAGCGCTATCCATCCATCGTACAACCGGTACTGCATCCTATTCTACTACACAGTATATCACAATTGTCGCACTGCGGTATATCAACTTCATCATACTATTTGACTATTTGACTATAACCTATACATGTACCGTGCGGCATTAAATCCTAGCGCTGTGTGATCACCACCATTTTGCACTTACATTTTTTATAATATTATCAAAAGCACCCGATAATTTCATATGCAGTTCATAAAGCTTTTTGAAATTTCGAGCAGTCTCGTAAATTGGAAGAGAAATTTTATAAACTTCGTTCACACATTCATACGTGTGAGCCAAGCTAAATCCAGCAGCAGCTTGTTCCAAGAGACCTAGCAATCCATTCTCTGAGAAATACTTTCCAGTACAGATTCCTTCTTGATCCTAAGAACAGCAAACAAATCATTAGTTGTAGTGCCAAGACTGCAGACTGCAATTAATTTAAAGAAGATTCTTTGTACATTACAGAACACGTGCTCAAAATTAAAGTGTATTTGCCTATGAATACGTTCTAAATGTTTAATATTTGATGCTTGTGATGTTACTCTGAGTGTATATCCACACCGGGCAAGCTTGAAAAATATGCCTGACCACGGTGGGAATCGAACCTACGACCTTTGGAACACTAGCCCAATGCTCTGCCAACTGAGCTACGCGGTCAGATTGGTTCGAGTATGTGATATTTCGGAACAGAATCTAGTTCCTTCGATATCAATGTAATCTAGTAATCATGATTTTTTCTGTGTTGGTGTAATGTACTCAGGTGAATATGATGCTTGTGATGTTACTCTGAGTGTATATCAAGCTTGTCCGGTGTTGATATACACTCAGAGTAACATCACAAGCATCATATTCACCTGAGTACATTACACCAACACAGAAAAATCATGTTTAATATTTTATACATTTCTCAATCAGGAAACAATCTTAAAAAGTATATTTAGAGCATTATCTAAAAAATAATGCAAAAATGAAGCGATTTTAGTCGGTATACGCCAAAGAGAAAATGACGTATAATACACGAAGTTTAGTAATTTTTTAAAAATTAATTTGCTGTATAAATTAATATGCTAACTCGGGCCGATTATTCAAGAGCCAGTTATGTTAATCCCGCATGGGTTAACAAAATCTTCAAACAATCTTCCCAAAAGCTTGTTCATAAACATGGAATATTTTCCCAGCAATCTTGTCTGGATCAACGGCAGTTTTATTTTCTGAACTTTTGAAATAAACAGACGTGCAGAAAAACACAAACCAAAACAGCAGATTAAATTTCAACCCAGCGCTAATCCAGCTTCGAACAACCGACGCTAGGGCGTCAATTTGAAAGAATCATTGATAATTGTATTTTTAATTGACAATTTTTAAACTAGTATTTTATGTTTCTCGACCGGCAGATGCATTTCAAAAGGTAGCTAACGACATAAACGAGAAAATAAAGCTATAGCAAAGTGATTTTGAGAGGTACGCCAAAACATTTTAGGTTTTTGAACGATTTTCATCGCAAATACGCGACATAAAAAAAATGCCTCTTAGAGTTAGTACATTTTCCCTTCAATTGAAAAAACTAAACTCATCCATATCAACACTGAATGAATATTCGTGGCGTGCAAATCCACAAATAAATAGCACTTCACGGAGAACTTCAAGTCCATATAAATTGCCGAAAACACCTGTTGTTCATAACAACCATGAACAAAGTTGTTGATATTCTCGCCTACATAAGCATATGCAGAATTTCTATAACTGTTTTTGTGTGCTGTTGGACAGCGAAAATATTTCACACCAGTGCAGAATATAACAATTTCATGTGGGTCTCAAAAATGCCCCATTTAACTATACACAATATGCCCAGGACATTGGCATACGGCCCTCCTATTGATAACAAATACGGAATCATGCACGCGCGTGCAGGTGCACCGCAACCATGCGTCCACTAAAGCGACTTTCAAGTGTCCGTAAAACGTTGATACAGTTTTTAGTTCTGAAGGAAAGTATTAAACATTTTCTAAAGTACCAAAACAACATTTTCTGATGTCAATATGTGGCAACTATATCATACGGTACTTTGAGTTTACAAAAGATACCTTTGTGGTACTTGACTGCGTATTTTACGTCAGTACTTACGGGAGCTAATATATCATCAGATATTGCACTTTCTTCAAGAACATTTGGAGAAATCTTCTCAAAGCTAACACAGCCAATAGGAAGATGAGGTTGATCTTCCAGTAAGTATAAATATTCTGCAACCAACGCTGCTGCGTGTATCACACACATGGCTGCCTCCAGGTGATTGGTTAACTGAAAATACAAATTACAATGTTCAAACTTAATGTTCGGTATACCGATATACCGAAAATATCGGTATTGAAACCAATATTGGTATGAGTTTTTCAGTCATATCGATATGTCGAAATTTCCCATATATCGTAATTTTTTGGTAGACCGTATCAAATTTACACACCATGCATATGGCGAAATCATCAATTTTTGTTTTACTCAAATGCAAAGTAAAAGAAGTAGACATTTCGTGTTAAAAACAATGTCTGTCTACCTCAAATTCCTTCGAAACAGCTTCGAAATGATCATAAACCGTGTTTCCACTTTACAAATTATTCAAACTCAAAATTTCCTTCAAATCTCCAGTAAGGAATTTTCCTATCTAATTTAAAAGGCGAAAAACCGATATACCGATAATATCGGTATAGTTTTTCCAGTATACCGATACCCGAAAATTCTCATATCCCACATTCCTGATGTACTTTTGGACTGGTTTCGGAACAATGTTCGAGGCATGTTTCACACTTATACAGGCCAAATTAGCACTGTTTAATGATTTATTGAATTAATTGTTCGTTTTTATCATTGTTGTACAGTGGATGCAAATATTTCTCTATTTTTATACTGTTTAAATATTGTAAATGTTTGTATTATTTATCCAAAACTCCACTGATGAACACGACGTATGTGATGTGGGTATCCTGGTAAATAAAGCTACTGTTATTATTATTCTATTTGTGAAATACGATTTACTTTTGTGCAGCAGGGGTGGAAAAAGTATCGGACCACGGAACCATTGGTTTTACCAAAAATATTTCCCCAAGAAAGAAAAAAAGATAATTGTAAGATAAAGATTCTAACCAATAGAAAAGATATTACCTGTACTTGTATAGGTATGCCTTGGGAAATGCAATTATAAGTGCATCCATCTTACTTAATAGCGTAATAGTGTATAAATCTATAGGCTAGAGAATTAATGATGTAACAAATGTTGTATGGCAAATGCATTTTAAGTAAATTTAGGCAGAGCATGGATCCCCCTGGTGGTGTCCTTTTTTTGCATCTGTATTTACCTTAAACCTATATTCATTTCAATGGGTCAGACCCCTCGATGCATGTTATCTAAATTAGTTTTTTGTTATATTCCTAAAAGTATTAAGATTTTCAGTGCACTGAAATTGATTTTTCTGTTAAAATATAAGATTCAATCTGACAACTTGTTAGTTTCAAACACAGTGTCCGAGTGTCGATTCACTTGATTATTTGCAGAAAACTTTTCAATGAACCTGTTGCGGTCCCAGAAAGTAAAATATTTTTTCCCATCCCTATAATTTGCAGGCAGAACTTAAACTAAAATTTTTTGAGACTGGCTCACTTTGGCCTAGAATTTTGCAATTAATTTTCTGTATTTTTATGTGCTGTGACGTTGTCCGCTGGTTGTCCGCTAATTTCTCACTGTGGGCACACGTTGCAATGAAAATAAGGCCCAGGCCAGAGCCGAAAGTGTTTACATTTCCACAAGCCCAGGCCTAGGCCACCGGTTGTAGTGGGCCCAGATTTCCTGGCCTAGGTCAGGCCAAGGCTAGGCCAAAGTCTGTTTACACTGTCAAAATGTGGGCCAAGGCCAGGCCAAGGCTGGTAGTGTAAACACGACTATACTCACCCTTTCTTATTTAATATTATTATATAATAGATCAGTTAGGGGTTAGCTTGAAAAGCATGCATATACAGGTGCTGAAAGTTATACCTTCGTGTGATGAGCAGCCATATTTTGTAGCCATGTAAGACGCAGATCTGGTGAAGTTTGATACCTGAAGATTTAGAAGAGTGACAGTTAACGGTCAAGGTAGAGAAGTAAGCATTAAACATTTTTATTGGGGCTTAACTTTTCAAAACGTGTTACTTTTCAAAACTAACAATATGTAAAATGACAATGACAAGGATTATGAACAAAATTTTCGTTAAGAATAGAAATGAAACGACTTTCGCGAATTAGAAGTTCATCAGGGTTGGTTTCATCCTCTGTTGCAGTTAAACGCCATTACAGTAGGGACACCATAATATAGAAAGCAAGGGTAGCGAACAAAACCAGATTTGATGGTCATGAAGAAGTTCCGCAACTTATCATCCCGGAAAAAGCTTAACGGTATAGAATCAATCATGCAGGCTGACGACTTACCCCTTGGCAATTCTGTACATTAGATCAATCAACATTTCAGGATCCTATTCAAGTCAGATTAAGATTGTTTAGCAAGAATAGCAAACTTAGTAAATTTCTGGACATCGTTTTTATATACAGAGGATCGCTATTTCTAGCCGTCGAAAGAAATGCTTCAAAATTCACACATAATGCAAAATAATAATGCTACCACGAAATGAAAAACAGCACAATACTTGAAATCTCTACTTTGGAAATTATGTTTTAAGGGATTCATTTCAACGCCTGTAGGAAAAGAAAAACTTCTCCTTAGCAATAAAATATTTCAATCCTCAATTTCAAATTAATCTATGTTTTGATTACTTGTCAGATGAAATCTTCAGTTTGGTCAACTCGTCAAGATCGATTTCGTCTTGGCTCAGCACACCTAGGAGGCTTTTCTATATAGACATTTTAATCTCCGGCTAATGAAAGTAGTATGTGCTCAAATTAGTAGATCTTAGCCCTTGAATTTCATAATTTAATCCACCAAACATTTCACATCATATACTCATTACCCTTCGTGTTCATCTTAACAGAGCATGCGTAGATTGTACATGATGATGTGCACTGAATATTAACGAGACAAACTACGAAATTATTTCAAGATACAGCTAACAAAGTTTTCAATTCAGTAGCGAAGCCAGCCCGACAATTTGGTGATGCTATGCAAATTTAGAAATTGATTGTTTTTACAGTCTACGAACACGGAAATATTTGCATCGCATGACCAAATTGTCGGGCTGGCTTCGCCACTGTTTCAATTTATTGATAGAATTTTAAGGTTAATAAAAGACTACAGTAAAGGCACAAAACAATATCAGTGACTCAGGATTAATGAAGAACATTTTAAACGTACAATTTAAGTCTTATTTTGTTGCAAGTAGAGCAGTAAAGCAAGACAAGAAAAGCACGCCAAATTTTTTGCCGACTGAGCCTACGAGGCCATGCAATACTCAGCGACGTGGTAATTTTACTGTGAAACTTCTGATCGTGCATAGTATCAGAAAGGCAATTAATGTGGAAATTAGATTTTAAGACTGTTACCCACACAAGAGTACATGCTATTTCCGCAGTAAGGATCATACATGTAGATGTATTCCAGTGAAATAACATACCTCATGGAACTCGTGCATCTTGACTGTATTAGTTAGAATCATGTGCAGGTTAAACACTAGTTCACGAACCTTCAAAGAATATCAAAACAACATTAGTTCAAACAGGAGACATTAAACAGTAGCTATACCAACAAGAATCTTCGTTATTCGTGGTACCGTGATTGCGTTACACAGGGTGTCAGTTCCAAATCCCAATTTTCAACGCTAATTAGAGCAGACATCGAAATGCCTATTAATAATTATAGCTGTGTGAAAACTGAACTGAATGAGAATTTTCTATACCTGTTCTGGAAAATTGGTGTTCTTTAGTTCATGATCGGTTTCAGCGTAGGTTATGATGGTCTTCAATGATCGTTTTAGATGTTCACCATTCACATACTAAAACGTAATTTAAAAAAAGATATAATATATTAAAGCTCATTATAACAACTCTATTCAAATGAAATAGTTACTATTACTTGTGTACCATTCAGATTGAAACACTATGCAGATAAAAACGCTAAGCTTTATAAACGATTATTTACACTCAATAAATCCTACCTGGGGAGTTCCAACAAGGGATGACAGCGACAAAGTCACTTGCATTTTCACACGAGAAAAATTCTGCAAAAAGAAAGTGCCAAAAATAACACCATTTTTTTCTATTATTGTTTTGTATCCATGAACAAAGTAAAATTTTGATTATTTGGTTACAGCTTGCTTTATGTCGCCTGTGGGAGATTAAAGTCGCCTTTGGCAGTGAAAAGGTTTTCCAGAAGAATTTTTTTTAAACAAACTTTTTTTGAAGTTCGTCAATCAAAAGTCAGTCATGTGTATAGTACAGGTGCCTAAAATATAATTTCGGGTATACGTGTAACGTTAAAATTGAATTACTACATAGTAACACAGATTGCTTTCATTCACCCCGGTGTAAATAGTCGACCGGATCCTATTGCCCGCAACCATTGCCGGAAGCCCTAGGCCTGTTTGATCGGGGATAATAAAGCACATATAATGATGTCAAATATCTTTGCACGCAACTTGAATGCATCATGTGAACTTACATTTCCAATTTGGTAATTCTGTCTCATGAGTAAATACAACGAGGCACTTGCTTGAGTTCGGATGCTAGCTAACGATGAGCTGCAGTGATTAAGTAAACGAGAACACAGGTCGGATATGAGTTCTGTATCATCTTCAAATAATAGTTCAGGATACTAGAAAATGAGAACAAGATATTTTTTCAATAAGGGTGCATATAGAGCAATTACTATATACGACTATATAAGAGGGGGAGGGGCTAAAAGCGAGGAAGAAAGAGGGCATAACTTAGCCAATAATTATATTTTTCTTTAGATCCTTTTTACATTGAAAAGCAATTTCATAATTCCACAATTTGATGCGGGAGAAGACAGGGGAGGGGGATACGCGGACGTCTCGCTATCTGTGAGGCGCGATATGACTAGCAAACTTTCCAAGGTTTTCAAACCGTAATTAAGTATTCAGTTTCTTCATAACTTTCAGGTACAAAGGTTGCCTCAAACATCCAAGCCCGCTCTGCAAATGACATACACTAACCTTGGCGACGATTGAACGCTGTGTTGGGAACATACTCTGCAAAACACGTTCACTTTGAGAACAATTAAGACAATGAAGTAGCACCTTCAGTACACCAGTGAGAATGGTATGAGAATGATCCGATGAAATTGAAGTCTGAAATAAAAAATACATTCCTTTACAAACAATCATACAATTTGGACACATTTTAGTAGCAAACCACTTGAATGACCAACAATTATATTACTGCATTTGCATGTCTGAAAAATAATGTGGTCACTCGCTATGTATTTTAAGGCTGCCTAAATAACATAATAACATTATCTCTACTGGAGAGCTTTCAGATCAGTTAAAACTCCTAAGAAGGGCAAATCATAATCAGCATTTTTCACGTCATGCGACCAGAGGCATTGTCCGCCATTTTTGTGTGGAAAACCGCGCAACAACAAAGGATGACAACACATAAAAGAGAGATTTTGTGAAGTAGATAGCACTCGTAAACAAACGCAGTATATTTCTACTTCACTAAATTCACTCCCTCTCTTTTTTCCGTCTATTTTCCGCACAATGGCGGAACAAGGTCTGGTCGCATGGCGTTAACAAGGCTAATTTCTCCTGACAAGTGATGCCACAGGAGGAAGCCTTAGCAGCTATAGAGAAACCCTGTGATATTTGCTACAGTAGTGAGGTTTGAACTACATGCAGTATGACAAGGTAATTTCTTTATGAATTTAATTCAAAGTAGTATCGTTTGCTCACCTCAACTATCAGTTCCAAGATATCCAAAATGATCATGGCGATTTCACCAGACAGACAGCCAAAAAATTTCGTTTTCAATTCCATATCGGGATCATGTCTTTAAAAAGGATTAACATAG
>CACRXK020006786.1:2496-24385 GCA_902702795.2 Paramuricea clavata | reverse complement strand
AGGGTATTCTGGAGAACACACGCAATGCCAAAATCACCGAGTTTTATGACATTCTCTTTCGATATGAAAATGTTTTGGCACTTGATATCTGAACGAGGAAAAATTAAATTAGATTCAACTACCTGAAAAAAAACAAGTGAAACGTCCACGTCTTGGGGCGTAATGGGGCACATTGCATGGGTTAAACCTAATAGGAAAAAGTTTCCTATAGGTATTTGGGCCAAAATATAATAGCCGGATGTTTTCATATGGCAAGTATACCTCTATGTAAGATGTTCATTCCGTGTATATACTTAAGAGCCAAACATAATTGAATGAACCAGTCGATGATTTGCTCTTTTGGAAGCATCTCTCCATGTTGCTTCAGAATTCTGTCTGACAAATCTCCTATCAAAGAGAAACCAAGCTGTTTTATTCAGTGATTGTCCAATAAAGCGCTGTTGTTATGAACACTTTGACAAAGTTTTTATTAAATATCCATCCTTGTTCTTTTAGTATCCTGTATATATTACAGGCATTAGACTTGCTAGGTATTAGTATAAATCATATACGGTTCGATGTTATTACTTGGTATATAACACTGTTAAAACATCCTTTATAAAGGCATTTGGTAAACAGAATCACGTTTTAAATGTACAGTCAAATTTCAATAGCCAAACTTTTAATAGTACTTTATACTCAGGGACGCCGGAACGATAATAGGGCAAAGGGGGGCGGAAGCACTCCAAGGGCACCTTAACTGAAATTTTTTTTTTAACTTCAAAATTTTTTGGCGACCGTCGCCAAAAAAATTTCGGTCAGTGTGCCATTTTAGGGGTCAAAAATTTTTTCCGGACATACAAAAATTTTCCATGAAGCCAAAAATTTTTCCGGATATCTTAAATTTTCGCCATTTCTTCAAAATATTTTTCTAAATTCCAAAAATTTCCCAAAATTTTTATAAATATAAACTATAAATTACCTGAATCTCGTGATTTTCCTACAAAAAGCATCGTTGGAAATGTGATTTATCACGTATTATTTTACAACTAAAAGGGCACTTCTGCCCCCCCTGCCCCCCCTAGCAAAAGGCAAGGGGGGCAGCCGCCCCCCCTGCCCCCCCAGTTCCGGCGTCCCTGTTTATACTACAAAATTTAGTACAAATCTAGTACAAACTTGAAAGCACAGACCTTCATCGGCATATTCCATAGAGATACACAAAAATCCGTTGCTTAAAAACGCTTCTTTATACCGAATAATGTTCATATGTCTGAGCTGAGAAAGAACCTTTACTTCGTTCAGAACGAAGCTGCGTTGTCGCTCTTCAACAACCGATAATGAAATCTCTTTTAAAACGTAATTTCTGCGCTTTTCTTTCGAGCGAATGAGCCAGACGGTACCAAAAGAACCCGTGCCAATAATACGAAGCTTTGTGTAGCCTTCCATCGATGTTTTAAAAGAAAAGAACCGTTTAGAAATCAACTGCTTCGCATGAAAATGATGAAATTTAATGAAACCTCGACTAACCACGTGCAATTTAAAAATCATTTGATTTACCCGCGCAAACCCGCTAAACTATAAACACCCGCTAAATTAGGGCGTTCAACCACTGATCGCTTTTAATCATCTGGATTGTTTAACTGGAGCTACAATACAGCATTAAATATTCACGCATTGCCATTGTTCTTTTGACAGACACAATGGCATATTGCATTTTTTATCCGTACACCCCCTGTTGAGGACCTTGGAAATCCAGGGGATGCCTTTTATATTTAACCCTGGAATTCCAGTGGGTGGGGGTCAAACCAACCTGGAATTCCAGTGGGTGGGGGTCAAACCAACCTGGAATTCCAGTGGGTGGGGGTCAAACCAACCTGGAATTCCAGTGGGTGGGGGTCGAAATAACCCTGGAATTCCAATGGGTGAGGGTCAAAATAATAAGATTTACATGGAAATTCCGGGAAAGGGGATAAAATAATGATACCGGAACTGGAAATTCCAGGGGAAATCAACTTATTCACAGTGGAATTCCAGGGGAGATCAACTTATTGACAGTGAAATTCCAGGGGAAATCAACTTATTCACAGTGGAATTCCGGAGTCATGCGGAAAAAAAAGAATTTCCAAGGTCATTGATTAAACACAATAGTGAGCTTAAGGCCGGATTCCACGAGGCGGAATTTTTCGACCGAAACGAAATTTCTCTTTGTCTTTTTACAATTAGTTCTGCTCGAGAGCTCTGAAACAAAGAGAAATTTCGATTCGGTCGAAAAATTTCGCCTAGTGGAAAACCGCCTTTAAGCAAGCGACGTTTTTGACAACACGGACGTCGACCGGAAGTAAAGTTGACGTTTTCCACCAATCACAGCCCTTGACCCAGTCTTCTGACGTTACTCATGTCGTTCGTGTTGTCAAAAACGTCACTTGCTTAAGCTCACTAATTGGAATTCCAGGCACCCCCTTCTACAAACCACATTTTTCCAGGGCTTCTGACAAAATATTACTTGGAAATCCGGGGGGTAGGAGAATTTATGCTGTGTGTCCTCAACAGGGGGTGTACGGATAAAAAATGCAATAAGCCAATACTTAGCGGAACAGCAGGCAGATATAAGCACAGATTGAATGCAAATAACATTACTGAATGTCACAATTTTGGTTCGGAATCATTTGCAGGAACACACGGGAAGAACTACTAGCTTAAAATATGGAACGAAGCCGAAGGCGTTTTAAAGATAGGATGAAACTCATGTTTTATAGTACACAAAGGATTTTGTCTGCGTCATGCGATAGTCAAAGAACAATAGCAACACAGCCTGAAGCCGAAACAAGATTACTCGAGCAAGAATTTCGAGAGAAACGGAATCCATTCTGCTTTCGACAGTCTCTTGGTTCTGGGGTAAACTAAAAGTCTATTAAAAACCGACACAGATTTGTCGCCTTATGCAATTTTCAACAGACGGAAGTCGGAACTTTTCTGGTAAAAAAACCGGTTTGACTAACCATGTGCAATTTTAAAAATAATTTGATTTACCCGCGCAAACCCGCTAAATTATAAAACACCCGATCGCTTTTAATCAACTGGATTGTTATTGTTGTTACACAGTTATAGTGGTTATAGGCAGTAGCCATTGATCTCATCAGTCTTCTCTACAACTCGTCAGTCATTAACTGGACTATAACCTGGGTGCATGGAAAAGAGCAACGTCATACTACTACCTCCTAAAATATTAGACCCTCACCCTTCAAATTGAAACCTGTCTCCCCACCCACTTCAAGACAAAGAAACAGTGAGTTGGAGTCCCACCCTATTAAGCTCCCTCTCCCCAATTCATAAGGTTTGCCAACATGTTTTTTTTCCACAAAACAAAACCGCACTAAACTCTCAACTTTCTATGGCAATGGAGACTTAATTAAGAAAAAAAATACATAATCACATGACCTCCAAGACCTTTGCTTACAATAAATGGTAAACAATACATTAAAATATCCTCCGTAAACATTTTTAGTTAAAGAGCAACAATCCCATCATAGATAGTCCACATAAACATTTGTCCATCTTTTTCTGTTGCATATTCTGTTACACATGTTAAATGCAAATACCGTCTAAGGTCGAAGAACTGCTCTAACTCAAAACGTGGATGGTAAACAATACATTATAAAATCCTCCGTAAATATTGTTAATTAAAGAGCAACAATCCCATCATAGATGGTCCACATAAACATTTGTCCATCTTTTTCTGTTGCATATGCTGTTACAGATGTTAAATGCGAATACCGTCTAAGGTCGGAGAACTGCTCTAACTCAAAACGCGGATGTCCACACTGACAGGAAGCATGATTAAAAGACGTATCTGACGACAAAAGGGGCTCGATATTGACTTCAGCCTCATACAAATCCCCAGTACAGCCAAGGTGAGTCATGTCATCCAAAACTGCATCCACAGAACACACACCTGGTCCCTCAGAACAGCGATTGAAATATTTTACATTTAGTTGTGATTCTTGAAAATCAAACACAAGGTGGTTAAAATATTCAGTCGAGCAGTTCGTTTTTAGTTTACCAGCTGATTCATCATTTGGATCCTTCATGTAACAAATGCATATTTCATTAGGTTCAAAACTCACAGGCGCGCTTAGCTTTGATACAAGTGTGGCTGATGTCGATCTGTCCATAGGTTCTTCAAATGCTTCAAAATATTTGGAAGCACTGTCCAGATCTGGGTTGTTTACTACTTCATAGAATTGACAATCGTCATCCACACCTGCATCATTGTTGTCTGCAGACATGAGCAGGAATTGCATAATTTGATCTATGGGAAAGTTTTGGTCAACTTCACCATAAATTGGTAGACAATTATCATGGTAGACTCCTATTCTTCTCCTGGCACCATCATCAGTATCACCACTATCCCCACTATCCTCACCATCATCATCACCAACATAGGTATAACCATAACAATCTGACGATGTTACATACACTGTACTCTTTGCATAAAAGCTATCAGGTAGTTCCACTCCTGTAAATTCTGCTCCATGTTTCATGAGCATGTAGTTCCGATCGACGCTGGCTTCAAAATCTTTCTTAGGATCTTTTGTTTCAGGGTCCTGTTGTCGGACATTGTAAATGGATCCATAACATCTCCGACCATAGAACACATCAGTGAGCAACGTCTCCAAGGCAACAACACAAACCTCTTGAGTATCAGGATTATATCTCACCGTGTAGACATCGTCCTGTGGTGAATGGCCAAGAAGAAAGAACGAGTACATGGCGGCTACGCGACAGCATTCATTCTTGTTTTCTTTGAAAAACTCTGCATCTGGAAAGACAAATGAGGTTACCACCCCATTTTGACATCGGATCTTCGGTAAATATCCAACATTAGATAACTTAGGGGCAGTATTCCTCTGTCTTTGTTCCAAAGTTGCCATAACCAAATTCAACTCCGGGTAGGCATACACGACGTTTTGCACATCATATCCTGACAGGAATTCAAAGACATGATACCACACTTCCGGAGGAAATCTTGTGTAACCACTGGTATCGATATCTTTAGGAGTTTCGTTGATGCAACTGGGATAACAATAACGAATTGACAATGCTTTTTCATAAAGATCACTCGCAACGTCAAAATGTCCTTGTAATTCTTGTTGCTGCGCTTGTCTGAAGTAATTCAAACATGTCATGTAATCTTTCTTCTCTCGTTCCTCCACTGCAAATCCAAATTCCTTTGAGCTACGTTTCACAACAACATCTGTTTTCAAGATGTATTTTGTACCATTGACAACTGGTAAAGCTTCATGCAAGATGCTCTGGCTGCTCAAAACTGCATGTCCGACTTTTGGGATAATTTTTACACATTCATACCCTTTTTCTAATCCACCATGCGAGTTAATTTCCTCTTTAATAGTCATCCCTTTCGAGCTAAGAGTGGAATCTTGTGGAAAATAAAAGCATGTTTCACCACCCTTGAAATCCTCATTAAGATAAATTAGCAAAGTCATTATTGAGCGTTCGTCACCATTTGGACAGAATTGGGCATCCTTATGCAGACCAAAGTATCCTTTCCTTTCCCCAGAATATTTGTTAATTCTATTTGCCTCGTTCAAACCATGTAGATCCCACACCCCTCTCGCCACGTCAAAACCGAGTGGCTGCATCGAGACTCCTTTATCTGTGATTTCGTTGCATAACACACTGTATATACTCTGCCAAAGATTTTCTGCCAAAGTTTTGTCCAGTGCCAATAATCGTGAACTATCCCGCTGCTTGCCAAATCGATACTTATCGCTGATATTTTCAAATATACACTTATCTGCATTCTTGATTATTTCAGCACATTCTTTTGAAGAAAGCACATCCCCAAGTTCAAGCAGAAATTGTTCATTATCGAAGATTGTTAACTGTGGTTTGGGGGGATCCTTTGGGGTAAACTCTGGCAACAATGAAGTTCTTATGCAGTGATCGGTCGTCTTTAATGACAGATTACCCGTATATTCTCGTCGTAACAAACGAGTATATGAAGACATATTATAAACATTAAATCAGGACTAAAAGCCAGCTGAATCGTTTATACCTAATATCTTTTATACCTGAATCTTTTAGCCTGTCGAGCAGTCTCTCATTCAAACAATGCCCACGACGTCTTTTAAATAGTCTTGTTATGGAGTAAACCTTCTTGAATTTTATATAAAACGAAAAAAATCAACACAAACAAACTAATTGCACAACATTTATACGAATTGCTAATTTTTGTGTTAATTTAGCGGGCAGCGGCCCTACAGTTGACAGGTGTTGCGGGTATATTAACATTCATTTAAAAATAGGTACGCTTAGGCGTACTCCATATTAAGTTTATATTAGAGAGGTTAATTAAGGTGGTCTTATACATTGTATCTTCAAAAAATTCACTTTTTTGAAATATATAAATTTGGTGGCTCCATATTTACTTTCATGCTAGCATTATATTTTTGTCGTATCTGAGTTCCTTAGGGGTAAATTTTTTAATCAAAGTTGCCTAATAATTTTAAATACAATCAACCTTTCTCACGATGACGAATATCCGCCATTTTTGGGTGGCATCAAATTTTCATTATCCAATGCAGACAATTAAAACAATGTGAAAAGCAATTCTTCAAAATAAACTAACCATTTACAAAGCAAATTTACCATCATTCGTCCAAAAAATTATAATTATGTGGACTTATCGCACAGACTTCAGCTGAAATGCCACCCAAAAATGGCGGCGTAAGAAAGGCTAATTAGTCAATAATCATTGATGCATGCTATAAAATTGACGCCATATTTACACAGCAATATAAGCAAAACTTATTGAACTTCAGACATCGTTTTTTCTTTGGGGTACCATCTATATATAACATCTCTTCATCTTTAGTATTATTTTACAGATAAAGCACAAACCATCCTTTTTAAGTTTATTTGCCGCTTGAGAAACGTATAAAATATTTAAAAAAATTGAATATAGTCATAACCAAGTGTAAAAGAATATTCATTAGTAGTGAGCGCGTTTTACGTAACATACAAAAGATTCTCCTCTTGTCTTATTAAATTATCGTCACCTTATTAAATTATTGTCATTTATTATATAAAGTATAGTGCTTTATAGAGATTTCGAGCACTGATAAAAGTGATAATCTCACATGTGAGATTATTTAATATTTATGATAATCCTCACATGTGAAAATTATCGCTTTTCAATTATCGCTTTTCTGTAAAAATTATCGCTTTTCAAAAACTGTCCTTTATATGTTCAACACTCGAAACAAATCTGGTATTTCCGCGCACCCATGTATTATTCTCTATTTAATTGGCTGATTATGATCACATGATAACTTATGGCGCATTAAATTCTGTTTCGAGTATTTTACCCGTCAATAAATCATTCAATATAAGAATGAATGGATTTAGTTTATAGTTACCGGCATAGAAAATCACTGATATAAAATACCAAAAAGTGTGCTTTTCTAATGTGTTTTGCTGTTCAATTATTGAGTTTGAGAAAAAAGCAAATGAAAGAATGCTTTCATGATTTGCACATAACGACAATGTAAGCGAGTTGTGTGCTCGAATTACACAGTACTACTCAAGTTGTAAGCAGGTTGCATGCGACAGTTTTAGGCAAAAGTTGTGTAGTGTACGTATTAAATCGGCCTTAAAATAATGCAAAATCGTGGTAGCCACTATATAGTTCTCGTATTGGCCAATGGACCATTTGCATTATAGACTAAATTTTGATCTAGACAAAAATTTCATCACAGCTTGAAAGAGCATACATCACAAAATTAGTAATATTCCAAAGTTTCGTTGCGAAATGTTGTAAAATGCGGATATAATAATATAGCCTTGCGAAATTTGCAATTTTCAGTCATTTTGTATTACAAACGGGAAATTGATGCCCCAACACTCGATTGGGCTGTCAATTTCCCATGCGTAATACAAAATGACTGAAAAACGGCAAACTTCGCATGGCTATATTATCCGCATTTTACAACATTTCGCAACGAAACTTTGGAATATTACTAATTTTGTGATGCTTTTTCAAGCTGTGATGAAATTTTTGTCTAAATCAAAATTTAGTCTATAATGCAAATGGTCCATTGCACGAACGAAAATATGTGCATAACATACCTTTGCAGTCTGTTCTTGCAACATTCTTAATTTGTTACAAGCTTCGCGATGTCTTTGATCAGCCTCTTCAGCGAATATTTGTCGCGACTTGTGTCTCGATTCCAAATGTAGCAAAGTGTTATCCTCCTTCATTTCTTTCCGTTCAAGCTGACAAAAACATTTTAAGTATTAATAAATATATATATATATATATATATATATATATATATATATATATATATATATATATATATATATATATATATATATATATATATATATATATATATATGTATATATATATATATGTATATCGAAGTTGTATCTGGTCTAGTTAAAATATTTAAAAAAGTTCTAAGTTAAAAATATGTACTGAATTTTCGGCTGCTAACTGCAACCTTGAGAGATGCTAAGATCATAGAGAAGAGAGTGCAAAATACACACAAGAGGCTCTTCCTTGAATCTCTGCACTCAGTGTTGGACAAAAGATCAACAAATGAACATAAATTATTTCCATCAATTTACATGCCATTAGTGCAGTCATGCAACGATAATGACACTATATAATGTTCTGTTAGCTCTGCCTCAGTATAGAACTCTGAAGAAGGTTGCAGTAAGCAGCCGAAAATTCAGTACATATTTTTAACTTAGAACTTTTTTAAATATTTTAACTAGACCAGATACAACTTCGAAAAACATGTCTCTTACTGGTCGCCTCAACAGCATATATATATATATATATATATATATATATATATATATATATATATATATATATATATATATATATATATATATATATATATATATATATATATATATATTAGGGAATATTATTATTATATATTATTACATTGATTTTTTTCTGTGTTAGTGTTATGTACTCAGGTGAATATGATGTTTGTGATGTTATTCTGAGTGTATATTCACACCGGGCAAGCTTGAAAAATATACCTGGCCACAGTGGGAATCGAACCTACGACCTTTGGAATACTCGTAGGTCCTAGGTTCGATTCCCATCGTGGCCAGGCATATTTTTCAAGCCTGCCTGGTGTGGATATACACTAAGAGTAACATCACAAACATCATATTATTATACTATTATTATAGAGAATATTAAAATTGCTTTCTTTAAAATTCAACTGCATTTTGTCAAGAGTTTTTAATTCTTTTGTAAACAATTTGGCATAAACAAACTTGGGAAATGATCATAAACAAATAAAGGCACATAAGTTAAACTAGAACTCATGATTCAAACTAAAACAACATATTTTAGAGTACGAAAATCTTTATATAAATTCATTAACAAATTGCATTTAATACAGATTTACATAGTCACGTTTCGCTGCATCCCACCGAGATTATTTCTTAAAACTGCTTCCAGGTATTTTCCACAGGCTCTTGTTGGAGTTTTTGCCATACTATATATTTAACTATATTATTTATTATTTTATTTATCTTTTTGCCATACTATATATATATTTAAAACTCATTCTTGTGCCAAAATTTAGTTAAATTCGTCCACGTTTGTTTATATTTACACAAGATAATTTTCGCCGCCATATTGGATTTTTGTTTTGTTAAAATACATTTTAGTTCAATGGTATTCTCCTTTGGGAATTCGAAATTGTCCAATAGGCATTGAGTATTTTCAGCCAATTGCGTGATTGTGTTGATTATAATGTGAAATTAATTCATTGGAATTCAGCTAATTTACATAGAATCCCGTTTCGTCCAATAGGAATGGCGCATTTGCAGTCATGTGACCATTTTAACCATGCTGCAAAATTTGAGTTTTCACGAGGCATTTCGTTTTGGGCGTCGAAGTTAGCGAAGTAAACTTGATTTCTTGCCCGAATTTTAAAGCAAAATTAAAGAAGAAATACTGAATTTTCAATCCCAAGAGAAACTCAAATGTATGTACTATCGACTTCATGTAAAATGTTCACATTTTAACGACGAAAAGCGTTTAAAACTTGTTGTCAAAGTTGGCATACAATTGCAAACCGCTTCGAGCCTTGTTGTCTGACTCAGTGACTCGCCTGGCATATTCTTGAATTTAGCCTTGCTTTTCGACGTTTTTTGCTCTTTTTAGTTTCTCAAACTGTATTGAAGCGTTTTACTAAGGTATTCCAGGTGTTTTAAAGCTAAATTTGTATTAAAATTTATCGTTTTAGTGAGAACAAGATTAAATTCTCAACCGCGTGCAAATGGCCCAAGTCATCATGGCTGAATTTTACAAGCAAAATTAAACGCGAAATGTTGAAGTCCCAAGATCAAAAGAAGCTTAAAGATTGAACTAAGGTTTGTATATTCTATAATTCCTACTTTGTGTAATATGTTCGTGCTTTGTTGGCGAGTAAAAAAGTGTTGAAAGTTGAAACTACTTGACGAAGTTCATGGTCGCAAGTCGCTGAGTGCATGGCCTTGATTTTGATATTCGTTAATTCGTCAATGCGTGTCCTTTGGACGTGATGATTTTCTTATTAATTTAAATCAATAGAAGTCTTTCAATAAAGTATTCAGAGTGTTTAGAGCTAAAGTTATTTTAACATTTATCTTTTTAGTAGAAACAACAAATGAATTCTCACTGAAGCCAAAGGGCAAAGGCCGAAAGTTTGTGCATCGTGTATGTGGAACGCAATGCATCCGTGATTGCTTAGTTGGCTTGGTAGAAAGATCGCTTTGCTCTGTTTGTCAAAGGAGAGTCGTATATGATTCAACAATGCAGAGATCAATGCTTCAGACGTTGGGCTATGAGAGAACAACGAATATCAAAGTAATTGAATTAAAATTTTACCTTTTAATAGTATAGGAATATACAGTGTGTATAAAAAAGTATAGCCTTTCAAATTCAAATTAACGATACCGTCGTTAACGTCTAAGCGTGTACACGTCATCGCAAAACATGTTCTAATTAGATTCAAAGTTCAAAAAATCGGTTCAAAACGTAACAGTTTCCTGCGCAAACATAACGGTTTCAAAAATATTATACTGTATTAAACAATGTATTCTATCAATAAATTTGGGAGAAATTATAAAGTTGGAGTTTCCTTGTCCGAAGATTATCGACATCAAGTCATTGAACTGTCACATAACAATAACTCTTACCGGGAAATTAGTTCAAGACTTAGGATTCAACCGTCAACTGTCTCAAAAATTATAAAGCGGTATCGTGACACAGGTCAAACGACGTCTCTACCAAGAGACCATATTAGAACTGAAAGCAAACTTTCATACAATGACTCGCTTCTGTTGGAAACGATAGTTGCTAATAAGGGTTCAACGTCCTTAAGAGAGATGCAGGAACAATTAAATGAGTATGGCAATTGCGGTCAAATTTCACTCAACACAATTTCGCGAAATGTACGATGCAATTTGCCAAGTGGACTTAAATATTCTCGTAAACGCCTCGGAAAATGTGTTGATCAACGATTTACAAATGAAAATCTTATTTATACTCAAATATATCTCGACTATATTTCTACCAAAAATCCAGCTGCCATTAAATTCTTCGATGAATCAGGCTTTCAACTTCCAAATAGTGGACATAGGAATTACGGTTATTCAGAAGTGGGCAAACCATGTCTTGACATTCGTCGATACAATTCGACAGCGAACAAAACTCTCAATTTTTTGGTGGGAATTGATGGACTGAAGTACGCAAATGTAATTGATGGCGCTTGCGATACACTGGAATTTCTACGGTTTTTTACGGATGCATTGCGGACAATAGATCCTCAAACAGAACGCCCAGTTATAGAAGTTGGTGATGTAATTGTTATAGATAATTGTCCAACACATCATGGAGAAGGGGAAAGATTTCTTAGAGAAACATTGTCTGAAATCGGAGTTGAACTATTGTTTTTGCCCGTTTACTCACCAGACTTCAATCCAGTCGAAGAAGTTTTTTCAAAGTTGAAATATCTTCTTAAGTACACGTATCAAGACATAGTCTTTCAAAACCTTGAGTTCGCAATTTGGTGTGCGGTTGGGGATATCACTGCTGCAGACACATATGGATATTATCGTCATACTCGTTATTTTAACATGTAATTAAATAATCGAATTCATAAGTACAAAGACAAAGTATTAATTACCTAATGTCCAATTTTAATAGTACTTACAGTATTAAAACTCAACGTTATATGTATGTGACTATGTTTATATGACTTTATATGTTCACTTTCTCAAACGAGATAGATTGTCATTGACTGATACAGTAGTCTAAAAACAGTATTAACGTACTCAAGAGTGACATGAAAAGTTTGCTTCTGTTCACCTGATCAACTACAAAACCAAAACTATAAAACAAAACTTAACATAGCTAAATGCCAAATTAAATTAAAAATACAGTAAAAGTCATACCAGATCGTTATTTTCCATATTACCACGACCACGGCTCATGCCTAAAAGAATGTTTGCCGCTTCTTCGTTCGAGTCTTCGTTTGTCTTTTCAACACTCATGCCATGATCATATGCCTCACCCTGTGTCTCACCAGTATTCATAACATCGTCGACCGCAATGTCTAACATACTCGGCTCTTTAGTAACCAAAGAAAGCTTTGTCGCCATTCTTAGCTGTTCGATCTCTTCATCTTCGCTGTTAGGTTGCAAATATGTGGAAAAAGCCATGTCGACCGACTCGCATTTTTTCGTCTTGGACTTCGATCTAATTGGAAAATTCACCCCGTACGACTCCAGTTTACATTGCATTGCTGTTTTTTGTGGTTTATTATCAAATTCGCTGTCCATTCTCGGTGGTAAGCTGAGCCCAGCATTGGTGCTTAGTATGCTTCTAATCTTACTTCGCGTTATATCACTGCTAGTTCGGATGTTCTTTTTAACAAGAGCGACGTCTTTCTGGAGTTTTAACCAGTTGCGAGTACCGTCTATCACATAATCTTCGGGATATTCTTGAATTAACATATCTTCAATGTTCATGTTAACGGAATTGTTCACACGGTAAAACGAATTTTGGCGGGATGTTAGTTCTTGTTGTAGTTTCTTGAGAGATGTTTCTCTGGCAGCAACAGCGCGTTTTTTTTCATCAAATTGTTTTTTCTCGTCAGGATGTTTCGAAAGCAAGCCACATAATAATGAAGATTCGCATTTATTTTCTTTGCATGATCTTACAGTGTGGTTTCTTTGATGACAATGTGAACATTTTTGTCCCGTTTTTCCCATCAGTAAAGAGGCATTTTCAATTTGCTTTATTGTATGTTCAAGCTCTTGCCTTTTTTCCTCGATTTCAATACTTGTAACGCGAATTTCAGCTTCCTTGGACTTTATGTACCGCTCCACTGGCGAGATCACAGACTTGCCTGTTTTGGGGCGATCAACTGGCTTTGCAAATGTATCGTCCGGTTCGTCCCTGATATTGTCCTCATTCTCAGAATCAGTAACTTCCTCTAGCATACTGAAACGGATCATTTCTTGGTTAAGTCTGCGCCTGGGAAAGCCGTCAGTTCTTCTATTTCTTGGTCTTGGACTACGTACACTGCGTGCCTTACTAGACTCAGCACAGTGGGACTTTGATTCTGGACTTTCTCCTACAGTTGGTGTATTTTTCCGTTTGGTTTTATTTGATTGAGGGCTTGTCCTTGACATTCTCGAAACGGCTTCCATAATCATTCTCTTGTGACCCTCTGGCACTTGCATATTGATTAATTGAAAGTCCGCTTCTACCCAATGCTTCATACTGTTGTTCGACGTAAATCCATATTTCCGTAATTGTTTCGCATATTGGACTAGATCTTCGTCGATTTCGCTTAAAAAATTCTCAATAGTTCTCCTTTCCGTCATATTAATGCAACGTACGCCCAGTGGCTGCTAGTAATTAGGAAGCCATTTAAGTGCATTTATTTACGTACATGTTTACATAAAAAATTGCCATACCAAAAAAGGTTTTATGTCAGAGTTCGCTTTGAAAATGTTTGCAAATTGCGCTAAAAAACCTCTGAAGCCTTGGCCTAGTGCTGTCCTTGATAAAAGCTCGAAAATTGTTGTGAGTAAACACACTTTTCATCTAATACAGTACTGGTATCAAATCTGTACGAGATTTGGTTATAAACCCTGAAGTTTGAGATGTAAACTTGTCTTCTTTGAATCTAATTAGAACATGTTTTGTGATGACGTGTACACGCTTAGGCGTTAACGACGGTATATGATTGTTTCAGTTTGTGTAATGTTTTGATGGCACTTGACCCCCCGTTCGAAAGGTTATTTTGTGAGGATTTCAATGGTGGCATTTATTTAAAAGGGGGGTAAATACTCGCCGAGATATTTATTTTTGAAAAATTGAGTCGTAATGTAATGCGAAACCGGCTTGACGAGAAAGAGATTAATTAATCATGGGTTTTAGGTATTGTTAAAGTCACCTTTGGCTAATTGATTTCTATATCCACATTGGTTGCCTTATCATGCCTTATTTGAGTTCATGTAGTAATCTTTCATAAATATTAATGCCACTATGAATGTTATTTAGCATAACTCCTTGTTGGTAAAACAGTAAAGCCAGAAAATAATAACACACACCAGAGGATCTGTTGTATATGACAATAAAAAATTATGACAACTGCATGATCATGAGACATGTGCATGGTCTGCATGACAACAAGATATTGAAGAGTACTACAGCAGCAGTAGTATTATGCGGTTTTATTATGTATATATAAGCAACGCAAAGTGTTTATATGATCCTGTCACTTATCCCGCCTAGACGGGATATCGGCAACAGATGCCGGGATCCCGCCTAAGCGAGATGAAAAATTCCCATATAAAACACTTCATCCCGCCTAGCCGGGATGAAAAATACCCATATAAACACTTCCAGTTAAATTGGATTTTTTTCTTTAACACTTACATAATAAAATAATTATTGACTGGGACTTTCAGGAAACAATATGTTTACTTAATGTTATGTGGACTGTCAACTGCCAAAGTTTCCCTCACTCGGTTTCCTGAATTTCCCTGTGACAACCAGGCTGCAGAGTTGGTCAACGTTACACTCGATATTTTATTAGGCAGAAATTTCAGAGCACTGAGCACCTAGGGTGTACTTTATAACAATGTTTGCATTTTAATCTGTCCTCAAATCTCTAATTTTCACGATTTTCCAGAGTTCTGGTTCCAACCATCATGGCCGGAACCGAGCTCTCTCCTTGATGACTTGAAGTGTCTGCATTGATGACTTGAAGTGTCTGCATGCCTATCTGGCAGCAGACAAAGTAACATACTGTATGACTATATATATGGCTTAATAAATCAGTCCCGGACGTAACTTTTTTCGTTCCGGTGTACTCCTAGTTTTTGACATGCACGTGTCTATTTTTGTGCTCTTGGGTATTGGGAAATTTTTTGCTCATGAGATTTTCTAACATTTGCGCTGGATCCAGATACCATATCCAGTGTCTGGCAAAATATCAAAATAATCCACTAAAATTTTATTTTGAATCCACTAAACTTTTGCTGGATATATTTACCAGGTTAAGAATAATGCATGAGTCAATTCCTGGAGTAACCATCCCCCCCGGGACACCCCCGGGAATTTGCCCGATAGACAGTTCACAGGGGTCGGGAATTTGCCTTTCATATATGTGCATGGGGGCCGGGTATTGGAGGACCCCGGGGATTTGACAAATGGTTGCCCAGAATCCCACCCATAAATTTTAAGGCAGCAAACCTAGTTTCAGGCACGCATGTGGACGCGCTGATCGTATATTGCGCCCTCGTGGTCAAGGTGGCGTGAAATTTATTGTAAGAATAAGTGAACTATTAAAGGTTTATGTTTTATAATATTCCATAACAGTTTAATACCATAATGTTATTAAATGACTATGATTATATTGCCATTAACGTTTACAGTCGATTTCACAAAACTTTGACCACTTCGTTGCGAAGTTCACAAGATTGTTGCGAAGTTCAAACGTTCATAATGAGATTCACAAACCAGTTCGTAAGCTACGCATTTGATTGGCTTCTTTTACTTCATGGACCAATCAGGGACTTTGTTTACAAATTGGCTTGTGAATTCCAATATGAGCTTCCGAACTTTGCAACGAAGTTCCGAACATTTGTGGTCAAAGTTTCGTGAAATCGACTGTAAAATCGTCCCCGGGGTGGGGCATTTTCCACTCTCAGCTTGCCCAGGGGCCGTGCATTAGTCTTCAAGTTGTGTCCCGGCACCCGGGCATTTACACTATCATAACCAATCAAATCAAATGCCCAGGTGTGTTCCCGGGGGGGGGGATGGTTACTCCTGGAATTGACTCATGCATAAGGTTAAGTTTTATTAGAACCAAGAAATTCAACTATGTTCCCTTTATTCTTTTTGTGTGTTAAGAAATTAAAAGAGGAACAATTAATACTGAACATGCAGAAAATGTTTTCATGATACTAACAGAGTAGCAGCCTAATCCACCTATTAATGTAAAATCCTGCAGGGGTGGGGGATGCAGGCAAAATAAGGCTGGGGATTTGACTCGAGCACTTCCTTCGTCAAGTATTTGAACATCAATGTTATCCTGGGGGTGGGAGATTAGACTGACATTTCTGAAGATCCTACAAGTAGCAGTGAAGCATACACCCAATAAATAGTTGTCTGGGCTATAATATATTGTATCAATTGTTTTTCAGTAAGGAGAATGTTTATTCCCCAGGTGGGGAATTTTTGATATATTTGATTGATATTGGTCTTCCCATCCAAGGATATTTTACCCAAAATTTCAACTTTTTGTGAAATCCCCACCCTATGCCCGCATCCCCCCCCCCCCACAGGATTTATATTGATAAGAGCATAACAGCCATCTGCAAGAGTGCAAGACTACTATATAGTCATTGCCTGTGTCACTAATAAATTATACTTTATATGTAAAAGTATATATAAACACATAGATACCAGACACATACTATCTCAGACTATTTAATCTCATTCTGCTGCTAGAAATATAAATTCCATAAATATAAACACGATATAGATATAATACAATTTAATACAAATATCTAGCTCGCATATATAATATTTTTAATAATAAACAGAAAATAAAGTAAATATAATTGGAATGAGATAAAAATGGAAAAATACCTTAAATATAGCTTGAAATCTCTAGTCCTTCACTCCTTTGCATGTAAACTCCCTCAATATGCATTGCTGGGTTGGGAAGGCGAAGAATGAGGAAGTATTTCTGTATTTGTGTTTTGTGAATTGTGACCTTCAGTGATTGTGACCACAGAATATGAAGTTATACCAGAAGCGTAACTCGAGCAAATATTTGTCCGCGTTTTTACCAATCTCGTACCCAGAGTATGCCCGTTCGCAGGTTAGGTGCTGGGCATGACTCTGGAGAAACGGAATGAAATTATCAATTCCATTGGCTGGCGTGAGATCAATGACACCGATACCGGAAATTGGTGTTCAAGTGCAGGAATTACACGTGGAAATTGCCGAATACGACGTAAACAAAGTCGAAATTACATTTATTTGCAAGATTTCAAATACAAGTTAAATGTTACATTAATTCTGATTGAGGATTTACCTACGATCTGTACACTTTTGTATCTTGTATTATGGCAAATACTTTTTCTTGTTTACCGATATGAAAGCTGACTGACATGGCTGAATTCCCGAAACAGATGTAATAAAATATTTACTTCAATTCAATTGCGCTAGTGATCGCCAGTGTTGGGATTTTAGCTTGTCGTTCTGGACCTGTGTTTGCCGTTTGGACATACGAGCATAGAATTTGTGTGTGGATATAAGACTCTTTTTGAGTATACCATAATATTCATATAACTGTATAAATATATTAAAGTATTAAATTCAGTGAGCCATGGATCTGTTACAAATACATCAAGGCCATACTATAGTAGTGAAATATTCGTGAAAGTAATAATTTTATAACAAATCTACTGTTAATTTAAGCCCTCCACATCCTCTCAAATTGATATTACAAGCTATAGTTTCTAGACTCCATGCCTGAAATAAATAAGCTGCTTGGCCAGCTTGGGGCTTAACAGAAAATAAACAGGACAGCAGTGTAGGGTGCAAACCACTCTCCCATTTCTGAAAACCTTTGGATGGTATAACATCGGTCATCCATGGAAGCATAGGTTGGGAATAAAATAAGCTGTAAATTGCCAGAATTTTGAGGCCACATTTAAAGAACTGAGATTTAGAGCACCATAAGGTGTTCATGTTGTGGCAACCTAAATTCAGCATTCCCACCAAGTGGCTGCTACTGCAGTAAGAGCATACAATTTTGATGTGCTGAAATTATATATGCTAACAATACCGGTATGGCTACGACCAGTGGTGTAGTCCTGGAATGTTAACAAGGGGGGCTCTCCAACAGGGGCGAAACTTCTGTATTACAGCTGGGGGTAACTTGTTTTGCCTGACCAAAAGGGCGTTTCCGATGTCGTTCCTGAGGAACGAACATTTGACCAGTCGTTAATTCGTTAATTAATATTTCTTTTCAAAATTGTTGGTGAGCGGAGCATTTTTCACTACCACTTTTTCCTACCACTATTTCAATCTGAGCATATGATCTGAGACACTCAAATATTTTCAAAATTTGCCCGACTAAATTGTATGGGTATACCCGATGAGATAGAGACAGGGGGTGTCACCCACACTTTCGTCCCTGTTCTCCAAAAGTGTCCTGAACTTTCGGGGGGGGGGGGTGTTTGCAATATCATATTTTGGATATTATCATATCGTGTTTTTTTTCTAACAATTGTGACATGGGACTTATTAAAAACAATGGCCGTTAGTAATATAAAATATCCTGAGCGTCTCAAAAGGGTATGTAATTAATTCAAGGTTTCTGTACCACTTTTTGTAGATGCAATTCTTTAGAGCATTCTCATTTAAGATTATGTAAAAAATTATAGGGGGGAGGGCTCAGACACCCCCACCCCCTCCACTACACCACTAGCTACAACAATGCCATAGTGGCAGCAGGTCATCCCACATGCATCTTACATCCCACCTGCAACATTATATAGTTAACGTACAGTACATAATCAATGGGAATAGTAACTAGTTACCTTGACTTGGCTATACGCCTGTTGCTGGCATACATCAGCACATGAAAGTTATTCATCTCCCAGGGATATGCAGCAATGTCAGGAGGTCAGGGTAATGTAACTTACCCCATAACGCCAATAATGGCAGATTTCCCAATCAGTGCCCGCAGTATTTGGATAGGCAATTTTATTTTTAGCAACACCCTGCCTTGCCTGCCACCTTTCAGACAGACACCAAACCTGATGACATTGTCCTGTGTTAATTGTTAAACCCAATAGTTTACATGATAATATTAGCAAAAACACTTCAAAGTTCAAACACTGTGTCATATAATTCCATTTAATTATTTTTTTTCCATTTAATTTATTTTCAAGCATCAATAATTGTGAACATAAGTTTTTATGACTCAATTAAATACATATAACCATGGAACTGTTTGTATGAATGCAATGCACAATGTTAAATCAAAGGAGTGATACAGAGTTAATTAAACAGAGGGAAGTATTTTCATACAATCATACTCATTTTAAGTATCAATACATCAAGGCACCAATTATATTATTTAATTGTAATAAACAAAATAGGCTAACCAGCCACAGGTCCACAGTGGCACATCAAGCATTCTAGATATTTGAATATTATAAAAACTATCTATTAAATACTAAATAGTATGTAGTATAAATCTAGATCCTCTAAACCTCTGTCAGTGGCCTTCTTGCGAAGTCTCCCGATACCATTTCTTGACCGTATAAAATCCATAAAAATTCTTAGTTTATATACACCGCATATATATTTAATCTGTAACTTTTAGTACAAGAAAATAAATCTTTTTCAATTGATTTCAATGTAAAAAGTATCAAATTTTCGACAAATTCTACAATTTTATTTCTAATTGAAACTAATGACGCCCGCGCGAATTCAGTGTTGCGGTTTGAGCATGAGCATGCGCACAACTAACCGGATATCCAAAATTGGATATCCGGTATTCCGTTTCTCCAGAGTCATGCCCAGCACCTAACCTGCGAACGGGCATACTCTGGGTACGAGATTGCGTTTTTACAAGCGATTCGTCATCAATCACGCCATCCCATTGAACTATAAATAAACTGGAAGGCTAACTGCTATGATGAAGGCCTATGATTTGATGAAGCCAAAATAGTTTTTCTGAGTTATGAGCAGAAATACTTGACCCCAAACGTCGGGCTATATATCAAATTGAAGCTATTGAAAATTGCTATCCGGTGTGGAAATTTCAAGACTTCAGCGAAAAGAAAAATATTTAAAAAATACAAAAACAACTGCAAAACGGCAAATTATCGGTAATTATGTTTGTAATTTTTTAATATTTCCCTTTTAGCTAAAGTCTTGAAATTTCTACACCAAATAGCGTTTTTCAATAGCTTCAATTTGATATATAGCCCAACGTTCAGTGTTGAGTATTTCTGCTCATAACTCAGAAAAACTAAAATGCACTGGCTTCAATTTCCCCCCCTGAGTTAAGCCCGTTCTCCACTAGGCGAATTTGTTCGCGCGACGCGAAGCGAAAACCGAAATCCGGCAACGTGATTGGTCGGCGAAAAAATTCGCGGCGAAAAAGTAGGATCGCTTCCTACTTTTTATCTGTTCGCGCGAATAAATTCGCCTAGTGGAGAACGGGCTTTAGCCTTCCAGTTTATTTATAGTTCAATGCGCCATCCTGGCTAGTACAACCGGCACTTTGTACCTACCAAATCCTGATAAAAACTTCCGGCTGTACTAGCCAGGATGGCAATTTCACAGGAGATTCACATCTGTACTTACCTCATCTGTGCCTTCAGTGAGCTATACTATATTACTGGAGGACCTGCTCGGGATAAAAAAGTGTCGCCAAAAACATGGCGGATCTGACGCCATTGCCATGACTACTGGTCCCTAAATTCATGGCAACTACCACTGTCCCAACCGCGATCCTAACCTTTCGACGATGTACTTCACCCCCCTGGTTTGAGCCTAAGAAATTTGTTTTTGAGAAGAAAATCTCACTGAAAATCGTGATATTTTACTTCCAATTTGCTTGATTTACAACGGATACTGCATTTTTACGCCGCTCGTATGTGTGAGAATTCTCCAAAGTCCAAACAAAAACGAGAAGAATATATTTTTATTCACCGGTAAGATTTTATACAGTTATTTGCATATTTCTAGATTCTAGCTTGCTGTGTCTGCTTGCTTTTATATTAAACTCGATAGAAAAAAATTTAAGAAATGTACGAAGCACAAACCATAGGGAAATGGTTGGGAATCCTGTAAATTTTATTGATTTTTACATGCATACCTCATCTCGTTGATATTGGCCTGTTCTACAATAAGCCCTAACTTTCCATGGGAGTTGTGAGCTAGACCGCTGCACCTCTCCTAAAATTTTTGTCCACCTCCCCCACTATTTTCACCAAAATCCGGCCTTGATTTGCATCTCTTTGCCTAGTTCTAAAATTAGTCTATAATGGGAATTGTCTATTTACATGAACATGAGAGACTTTTTATTTGACTTCCATTTATGAATATTAAAGTCTATAAATATTGTTATTTGTTGTTAAGTTGTTTTGTGATACATTTTTAAAACTACTGTTTTTTCAAACTGGTAAATATTTTCAAAGCCCCCCTTCTTTCGTCTCTCTGTATTTTTTCAAAGCCCCCCTTTTCAGGTTTTGAAAAATTTGAAGGTCCCCCCAGTTTCTCCTCAATCCCCCCCTGTACAATAAATAATGAGCGGTC
>CACRXK020006785.1:0-19023 GCA_902702795.2 Paramuricea clavata | reverse complement strand
AACCAATTACTGTGGGCCCTTGCATACAGAAAACACACAACTAATATATAAATTGAAACTGATAATTGGTAGTGTACATGTACTAATAGCAACACGTTAATGGTTGCACGAGTTTTCGTGATGTGTTGCATTTTAAGCAGACTGTTCTCCACGTTCTGGCATCGTCTACATTATATGATGTCTTGGCAGCGTTGTGGTAGTAGTCCAGCAACAATGTTCTAAATCGTACCAGTGAGAGATCTTTTTGCCTTAGATTTTCTGGCAGAGAGTTGTAAGTTCTTATTACTCTGATGAAGAAAGAACGTTGGTATGTCAGCGTCTTGCATTTGCGAGGACGGAAGGAGAGCAGGTTGGTGTCAACCGAGGTTCTAGTGAGCCTTGATGGGATAAGTGGCGGCGGAAGGATTTCGTTCGAGACAGTTATAATGTTGTTTACAGCTTTAAAGAAAAACATAATGTCAAGGAACTCGTGCCAGTAGGTGATTGGTAGTAAGTCTAAGGAGATCAGTCTGTCTTTGTACGTTTCTCCGCACACGTATGGTAATTTCAAAATGAACTTTGTAGCTCGTCGTTGGATGCGTTCTGTCCTCGTAATTAAGTCGATCGATTGTGGTGACCAGACTTGAGTGGCGTAACCTAGCGCTGAGCGAACAATTGATAGGTACAGTGTGCGGCGTATCTTAACATTTGTAATTTCCGTTGCAGCCCTACGCAGGAAACCAAGCATTTTGTTTGCCTTCGCACAGCGATCGAGGGTATGGTAAGACCAGTTTAACGTGTCCATAATCCATATACCTAAATCTTTCTCTTTTGTTATTGATCTTATATTCGTATTTGATAGGATTCTTTTTCCTTGTTACACGCTGACATTTGCATTTGTCTTGGTTGAAGACAAGGCCAGAAGATGTTGACCAGTTCTCCAAACTACTCAGGTCACTTTGGAAGGAGATGGCATCGGAAGTAGAATCAACTTTCTTAAATAGTTTCGTGTCATCGGCAAAGGAGGCGATCTTGGAGTGCTCTACTGCATCCGGCTGGTCGTTCGCGTACAACAGAAACAGTATGGGACCTAATATTGAACCCTGTGGAACTCCTGTCAGGACAGGTCTCGCGGAGGATGTAGCTCCTAGCACAGTCACACGTTGCTTGCGATTTATTAGATATGACTCAAACCAGCGAAGGAGTTTACCAGAGATGCCATAGACGTTCCTTAATTTGCTTATCAGATATTTATGGTGGACTTTGTCGAATGCCTTGGACATGTCCATGTAGACTACATCAGTTTGCTTGCCACCGTCCAGAAGTGAACCAATATAGTCAAGAACCTCTAATAGCTGAGTTGTACACGACTTTCCGGGAATAAAACCATGTTGGCTATCATTGATTAATTGCAGCAAATGATCACGTATATTTCTCAGGACACAACGTTCTAGTACTTTCGATATTATGGAAAGAAGGGAGATAGGTCTATAGTTCTCTACTTGGCTCTTTTCGCCTTTTTTGTGTACCGGAACAATGTTTGCTAATTTCCATTCATCAGGTATTTCGCCACAGCTTAACGACTTGTTGAATATTTGGGTGAGGGAAGGTGCAATCTGCCACGCAGTTTCTTTTAAAAGTCGAGATGGTATTCCGCCAGGTCCAGTAGCCTTGGTGGTGTCTAGCGCTAAGAGTGTTCTTGCGACTTCTTCTATTGTTAGTTGGAGGTCTGACTGTCCTGACGTTGAAGGTGGAGATGATGGTGGAGAGGAACGTTCTTCTAGGTTATCATGATCAGTGTTGAACACTGATGTGAAGTAGCGATTGAATAGATTGGCAATAGCAGTAGGAGTAGACACATCGTAAGTTTGTGATGATTCAGGTTCAGCGGCATTTCCCATTGACATAATATCTGGAACACTTGATTGTTTATTGTTCAGCTTAAAGCTCACATGTGAGATGATCAGTTTTATCAGTGCTCGAAGTACTATTTAAAAAACTCATTAATAATTCAGGAGCAAAACACAAAGAAAAATCATAAGCGTGTCGTGGTTTTATATGTGATAAAAAATGAAATACCGTAAAAAATCACATTATCACGTGGTACAAATGTTGTTTTTTCATTGGACAATTTGAATTTGAGGTATAATATATTAATGTATTATGTAGCAGGCCGGTAGGATTAGGCCTACTCCTTATTATGCTGACAATGGACATATCTCAGAGATATATTTTTACAAACCGTCATACCTTGTACAAAAGTTGGTTGACATGCTATTACATGTAACTGCTGGTAAGTTAATATGTGCAGACAACCATGGGCAGATTTACTGGGGGGGGGGGAAGGGTTATGTCTCAATCAATTCTATGGTTGCCCAACACCCCCTCCCCCCGGGCGTTTGTCGGGCATTCTCAACTGTACTTGTTCCCAGGGTCGGGCATTTGCTTTCTGCAGGTTAGCCCCGGGGTGGTGGGGAATTTGCTCGAGGCTAAAAAAAGTCGAATACTTATCGCTTGTTTCGCCATTTAGCCGTACTTTAGTACGCATGTTTACATGTGCGTGCGTATCACTGATATACACTAAGATGCGTAATGCAAATTAATCATGGCGGACATACACACAAAGACTTTTTTCTTGTCCATCCTGTTGATATATTGTCATTGACTTACTTTCGCAGTTTGATATTGCTATATAAAGTTTTGAGACTTCAATATTTTAATTAAAAACGTTTTGGAACGATCAATGGTTACAGAATCGATTTTAAATACAGATATATTGATACGTGATAGAGCTTGCATTCGATTTTTTGGATCAGAAATCCTCAGAAAACTTATATTTTGTCCCCCAAGGGTGGGTGGGGCATTTGCGTCAATGTAAGTCCCCAACGGTGGGGATTTTGTTGCATTATTTGGACCCCATAGTGGGGCATTTGCAACGTTTTTTCGCCAAAATGACAAACGCCCGGGGAGGGGTTGGGCACCCATGGAATTGATTGAGACATTAGTACTGAGTATAACACCCTGATGTGTTATAAAGTGTTCAACCCCACCAAAATTTCACTTCACCTCTCCTACTTTGTGTGAAAGCCTTTAACCCTAACCCCCGCCAAAGCTCAGTGGTGCTGCTTGCACCCCACTAGAAAATGTTTGGCAACCCCTCCTTTTATAAAATGAAAATCCGCCCTTGCAGACAACAATCCACGTTTGTTTTTAAAACGTGCTGAAATGGCTGAAGCACATTGCTATAAACATGTAGAATAAACACTATAAACTCATCGCCTTTGGAAATCACCACACAACTAAAAGTAGATTTTGACTACTTGTAAAAATTAACTATAAACACGATCACTATTAAAGTGCAGGGTAAATTCTGAAATGCATGATAAATTCATGTTGAATCTAAATTCATGAAATCATAGTGTTCTAAACATAAATGCCTTCATGTATATTACCAAATAGAAATAAAGCTATCCTTACCTGAATTATTGAAATGTTTGCATCATGAAAATAAGCTCATAAGTGGCCATAACTGTCCTTGAGAAGAACTTGGTCCGTGTGCAATACAAAGTAAAGTTTGACCGCCCCCCTCGTTTTAAAAATCTTCCTGAAGCCTTAATTATTTCCCCAGAATTACGACATCTTTACAGACAGACAGACACAAAATCGAGATCTCGACAATACGTAGCTCGGACAAAGAGACTGGACACAAGTAAACGCGATACTTCGTGTTAAGAATAGTGTGCTGCCTTCGGCAGCAATTAATTACCTGTATTGTAAATTGCGCCATTCCTTGCTTTCCCAGTCGCTCGATATGATTTATCTGATAGTGTAGACTTCTCTTGTTTGATTGCGAAGAGTGTTGGCCAGTATAACGCTCAAAACGACATATTTTTAGCTAACATAACACGCACGCAATAGAATTCTCTCTTGTAGTTTTAACCCATCTAATGACGTCACAAAGTTCATTGACCTTCGAGATAATTTTTCAAAAAATTTTCCAAGATGGCGGCGAAACACAAAGTTTGCATGCATTTTACTCATATAGACTAAAATGTTCGAGAAGGAAATGATAATATTTTCATAGGATTGAAATAGCCAATAAAAATTTTCGTTGCCATTGTCCTTTAACATGTTACTGCAACCAAAGTTCATTCAAACCATTCATAAATGGTACGCTGTATATATTAAGTTCGTCATGGCAACATATTGCATTAAAACGCAACATGTATCAACACGCAATGAAAATAATTTTTAAAGTGCTTATTTTCTCAACAATCGGTTTTACACAATCAGAAATACAGTTAATTCATAATTCCATCAATTCCGATTGTCTACCGTTAATATTTGAATTGTAGGTTAACGTCGTAGGGTTAAGCTAACCGACTTTAAAACAACCGGTCCGAAGCTTATAATTCTAGAGCAATTGAAAGCAAGTTGTTTTTTTATGAACACTGCCCAACAACAAGTTTTCATTGTAGAAATCAGACTTTTCATATTGTTTATATTTTCTAATTTTAGGCTACAATGACACGCAGTGTTACTTAATACGCAAATGTAATCAGACTGGTGGCTATCGTCCAGCACACGAAAAAAAACAATGTGGCTTTGATCTTACAACATTAGGTCCATGTAATCGTGGTAACACATTTGGATACCATGATAATTCTCCATGTTTGTATCTTCGGTTGTCTAAGGTTAGTGGAAAATATAATAGCATTTTGGCCAGGCTATAGGATGGCTATACTAAGCAAAGCACTCCTATAGTCATTGGACTGTGATTTAGAAATTTTGGGATCTTTTGAAAACAGTTGTTTGTGTATAAGAATGAACAGTGACAGATAAAAACATTGTCTGTGCTGCACAAATCAAACTTTTCTGTTTGTCATCAAGAGCATTTTACTGGCCTGCATTAATCTAATCAACCAATGCTGTTGAACTAGACTCGTGCTGATTGGACGGTGGAGTAAATTAAAACTTTTAAATGCTTTGTACAAACATTGAAATTTCACCTGAAAATAGGCAATGGTTTTTTATGTGACTACTTGTTGTGGATGTAAATGACAAGAATTAATATGTTTTAACAAGCAGAGCAAACATATGCACGATTATTTTGTTACAAACATATACATGCATGATTAATTTGTTGATTTGAGATATTGGTTTTGGAACATCATTATTTTGATTTCAAGATAGTGGTTCAAATTTGCCCCAGACAATGTATATCATGTTATTGGAACACCTTATGAATTAAGCAGATGGTTAACAGCAGCATAGGTTTACAGTACAGGCATTTGTATGATCTCACAGTTTACATTATGCATATACTGTTACTTGTATCGACTGTAGAGCCATATGTACATTTTGGTCAAACAGGTTTGCCACTTTTACCCTTGCGCCAAGTGTTGTACGCGCAGATTGGCTTAATACTACTGCACTTCCAAGAGTTTTGTAAGACTATCTTATTATATGGTCTTCAACTACCTATGCAAATGGTCTTCAACTACCTATCCGGACTAGAATAACAAATCGTGTTTCTTCGCAGCAACAAAAACGTAAATTACGAGGAAAATTCAGAAAAAAATTCAACCATAACTATAATCAGGTTTTTCGGAAACGATTGCCATCCCCTCGTACATTCCGACAGCCGAAGTACCCCAGACCCACCCAAACCAAGGACCCGTCACACATCGAGAGGATTGGCTCAGTCACCTAGATTTGGTTTGGGAAATAACGCACCCATCATAATTAGTGACCATAATATCAAAACTACCACCAAATCGCATGAGTTAGCCCGAACAATACCTGTATTAATAAGACCGTTTCCTAACTGTTGCGATCATAATAACTTGAGTCTTCGAAGCAGACCGTCAGGTCATAATAATAGTAACTGTATCGTTATTCCCAGGTGATCTCGTGTTCGTATTTTAGCCAATCAGCGCTCAGAAAGGGTTGTCCGAATAGAAATCCATTTTGATGTATTCAGTCAATTATATCTTTCGTTATTCTTTATGAAACTAGTTGAAATTTCGTAAGTATGTTTGGCTATGAGAACTATAGCTCTGACAAAAATATGGAATCGAAATAAAGTATATTACAGGAGATATTCAGTTGTTTTAAGGGACCGGTCATTGTTTATGGCAGGGGTGGGGGCCGAAGAGAAAATGGTGGGGTAACTGAAAAATAATAGTTGCTTTAGGTGGGGTGGCCAAAAAATCCTTGCATGCAGAGGTGGGGTAAAAAAAATTACCTTACTTTAATCACACACAATACAATATATACTACAATCAGAGTTTAATATGTGATTATTCTAATTTTTTAATAAAATATTATTGCTTTCCAAAACGTTGACAGAAACACACCCCTCAACCCACCCGTAAAGGGTCATTTTTATATTCATTTACACACAAAATCTCCAAAGACTCCAATTACCAGACAAAATATATACTGCCGATATATAGGGGCTGTTTATATGGTGCAACCACAAGCCAACCCCAGGGTACCCAAGCTGGCCCAGTTTTGGCGAGATCCTGCCTTTGTTGTTATTTCTTACTAAAGTTCACTTTGTGTATATATGGGTAAAGAGCGGGCCCAGCTATAGCTAAGCGAGATTCCGCCCCTTTAGCCCGAGATCTTGCTTCAGGAATAGTGACCTTAAGTCTGTAGCCCCTAACCCCGGGCATCCAGCCTCGCCCCCATATAAACATCCTCTTATTACATATCTCAAAAAGTATATGTACAGTCTATTAAATTTTCAGGATTTAATTTTTGGGCATCTACATTCTACACTTCATACTGCATAACTAATATTTATATCCAGTATGTGCTTGTAAACCATGTGGACAATTCAGGTAGCAAATCATGAAATATGCTCCATATGCCCCTTGTGAACCTGGAGAATCATTCCAATGGCTAGTTCACAATATGTTCAACTCTAGTCTTTGGCAACTAGCTGTTTTTCTTTACTAGCAGATCATGTATACATGGATAAAATAAGAGAAATCTATTTACCCGTTTTACAGATTAATTTAATTGTTTATATAATCATACTTGGAATTCGGATGAATATCTTTATCTTCACACTGTATAACAGCAACTTTTTCACATTAATTTACAGTAACTTTCTAAATTCAGATATTCTCACATGGGACAAATACTTTTAATTAGTATCGTTGTATTGTTTATGAATTAAAATATTAAATTGATTTCATAAACTTCAAGAATTCCTTGGGAATTCTTAAGGAATTCCTTTAAAATTCCGTGATAATACATGTGATTGTCTATAGTAATGAAATATTAAAGGATCTCAGAGGAAATTTTAGAATTTAGATAGTTGCAATCATGGGTGAGCACATATTTTGTGAAACTGTTTCAAAATGAAATTGCATTTTAATTAATAAAGAAATGCAAGAATGTGAAAGAAACCAAATTATATACAGTGAAACTTTAAAATGGGAAAGAGATAGGGTGCACGTGGTGAAATACAGTTAGTGCTCTAAAATATTGAAGCATATGGTTAATATATGTTTATGAAACTAGCATTGCACTATCTCGTGAAAAGGGAATATAGCGTTGAATACAAACTATAAAAACCCATTCATATTTCAACTTTACAAGTAGACAAATTTTAAGCCTTCAGATAACTATAATTCTTTATATAGTACCTTGCTATTGTAGGGGTATGCATGAGTCAATATTAACCCCCCACCCCCCACCCCGGGGAAAGGTAGGGTTACCATGGGGATTAGCAGGGGATTATATTAATTTTTGGCCCATGACCCTGGGTTATTTGAAACGTTTTGCATGTCATTTGCCCCCGGGGGTAGGGGAATTTGAACGGATTTTGTTTCGTCTGCAATGCATATGGTCAGCGGTTAAACAACAACAAAACCAAATCGAGGCAACATGACCTTGGAACACATGGAAAAGACGAAACGGTTATTCTGAGCCTGGGGCTTGCTTTCATAGGGTGCTTTGGCTATTACCAATCAATCCTATTCCCTTTTAATTATAATGTCCACTGTGGTCAAAGCACCCTATAATAATTATTATTTACTCTCTAACAGCAGATGATCTTACTCATCAAGGGCAATTTTGTACCTTGATGAGTAATACGCATACAAAATACTAAACTGTTTCATTACATATTTTATGTCTGAACCTTTGACATTGCAACAAAATAGGTTTGAGTGGGGTAAAAAAATTTTCTGGCATTCCACCGGTGGGGTAGCTAGAAATTTTGTTTCGAAAAAGGTGGGGTAATGATTTTTTCCGGCTTCATTATACTTTCTCTTCGGCCCCCACCCCTGCCATAAATAATGACCGGTCCCTAATCATAAAATGGATTTCTATTTGACAACTAGTGCCAGTACTTTTCCGCGTATCAAGATCATCTGGTCCGAGAGCACCACTTAAACGCTGTGGATCACAAAATGTATTTGTACCATCTATAATGCTGTCTAACATCATGTCGCTGACCCCAAAAATTGAAGAATTACATGCGTATATTGCCAATGCAAGTGTGGATATTTTATGCATTGTGGAAACGTGGTTGCAAAATCATATTGACGATAACATTGTTTCATTACCCGGGTATAATTTAATTCGACGTGATAGACGTGAACGCATTCACGGCGGTGTCTGCGTCTATATCCGTAACACGATTAACTTCAACATCCTGCATGACTTCTCAAGTAATGAGTTCGAAGCGTTATGGCTGGATTTAAGACCGACTTGTTTACCAAGAGGCGTGTCTAATATTATTTTATGCAACCTGTACCATCCACCAGGGGCAAATGATCAGTCTATGATCAACTACCTTTTTGAATCATTAGTAACACTCGAAACAGAATTTCCAAACAGTGAGATAATCTTATCTATCTGGTGATTTCAATAAATTGAACGTTCGTCTGTTAAAAAGCAGTTTTAAATTGCGTCACATTGTAAATTTCCCTACCCGTGGTAATAACATCCTGGATCTGATTTTAACTAATATGGAAAAATTTTATGATTCGCCAATTAAACGCCCTCCTTTTGGACTATCCGATCACGTCACCGTAGAAGTTCGACCACTAAAAAGACCTAAAAATTCTGGAACAAAAGCGGTTGTAATGTCAAGGGATTTGCGACCATCAAAACGATTAGCTTTTGGTAAATATATAGAAGAAATTAATGTCAAATATTGGGTAGAAAGTGTTGATTAGTGTGATGATAAAACGAAAATGTTGGAGCATATTATTAACTTTGGTCTTGACTTTCTACTCCCCATTAAAAAGACGATTTTGATCAATAATGAGCCCCCTTGGATGACCAAATCTATGGAAAGCCATAGTGGACAAAAGTAGTCGAGAAATTTTTTTCTGGTCGAGAATATTTTTATACACCTATACAGTCGAGAATATTTTTATACAGTCGAGAATATTTTTATACAGTCGAGATTATTTTTTACCGTCGAGAACTTTTTTTTTACAGTCGAGATTATTTTTTGCAGTCGAGAATTTTTTTACAGTCGAGATTATTTTTTGCAGTCGAGAATTTTTTTTTATAGTCGAGAACATTTTTACACTCGAGAATATTTATTCCAGTCGAGAATTTTTACGCCCCAAATTTTTCCCGCGTTTAGAAAAGGCGATTCTAGTCAATCTGGTGCAAAAGAGATTCTTTCGCAAATATTTAGCCGCATTGGGCAGTTGTCCGATGCCTTGGCGGCTCCTGAGGGATCTTCCAATAATTCTAGCAGTGTTGGGACAAGCGACACGGTGGAGAGTGAGGTTAGGAAGGTATTTAGACGACAACATTCATCAACAACATTCGAGACAACATTGTCATCAAGCGTGGGCACAAACCGCACAAGTATTAGTACAACACAGGGTGCAACCCAAGCTTCCGTTTCAGTTTCACCTTCTCCACAGCTATTCCAGGAGCCAAATCCTTATAACATTAGAAGATACTTCGGTAACCAACGATCAGCAATGAAATCAAATCGTTGGAGAAAAGGAGAGGACCCAAAAACAAAAAAGTAAGTACTGGGCCGTTCTCACGTGACATTATCTTACTCTCAGGACCAGATGACAAGGACATACCCCGTCAAGGAAGTAAAGTGTTTTTGCAAGAAAGTGGACACATTATCAGTGCCTTCGAGTTTCACAAGGAGTGGAGTGACATTGACGTAAAACTTGAAATGCGTCAAGCTTTTCAGGAACCACTGCCTGATGACGTTGATATTGAGATTGTCCATTATGTCCACACAATACTGTTCACGCCTACATTGGCACCAGGTCAACACTTAACTGGTTCTGTAATCAACAGAGTCTTCAGTAACAACAAACCAGTGTATATCAGGCCATGTAGACAAATCCTAAAACAGCCTATGAATAAAGAGAAGCGTCAAAAGTATAATTTTCTTGACAATGTATTCGATGACAATGATTGTGATCGGATGCCACCAACTATAAATGAGAACGAAAACTCATTTGATGCATTGCAAGGTAAGAAATGCCAGAAGATATCCTATTTATGAAATAGGAGGCATGGAGCTATATGGGTGGATTTACTTGTGGTTTGGGGGGGGGGAGGGGTGCACACCTCTCCTAGTCTTACAAAGTAAAATAGTGGATTTGGCAGGGGCATTTTTCAAACAAAACCACAAAATGTGGCTATTAGGGGCCAGGCAATTCTATATTAAATTTTCAACTATTTCCAGTTGGGTTGCTTAGTCATGATGAACTCTGGGTTAATAAACAAGTACATCCTGTTTTATGAGTACAGAAATTATGCACAGCTCTAGCTTGCTTACAATCCCCCTGCCAGGTAAGGGTCCACCCCTGTGAAGCAATAACGCTTTTGAATGCAAGTAAATTTTTCTCACTATTGAAAATTTGATTTGTTAAAATAGTCACAATTCCATCACACCTTAAAGTTCAGGTTACTTATATATCATGTAACCAACTTTTTTTATGCAGCTTCTTAGTTGCAAAATTTGCATTAGCCTGTGTGTGCCCACTCTTGGCTTACTTGACATTTAGCCAAGACATTTAGTTTCACTGTCATGTATGCCTTTCCATATCCCAATTCAGGAATGATTATGTACAAACAGTACAACTCCTAAAACAATAATAAAAATTCATCAGATTATAAATTTCTAGAACATTGCAATGATGTCTTGAAAATTTTTTTGAAAAAAGTCCAGTTAACTGCATAGAAAATTAAAGTGTAATGCTGATCTTTTTTGCGAATTTAATCCTGATGACTGATGATTTTATTGTTGTTTATGGAGTTGCATGGATTTGAGATAACAGACATGGTTTAAAATTAAAGAAATTGTGGAATGTATACATTTCAGAATTTTGTGATATTTTCAATTTGTTCAAATTACTTATAGATAATATAAACTACCAAACAAATCAAGTCCAGCCCGGAGAAACGAGTCAAATTGCTGTGGTCCTTGATAAACCAATCCAGCAACTGCAAGTGCCCAACATTAACCAGACTAAAGCATCTGGACATGAAACTTCCAGCCAGCTGGAACAGATCAGGCATGTCCAACCTGATGATACTATTGTAGATATGACCCAGCTGTCCCAGCATGAACCATCTAGCCAAATAATGCAAAACAACCCGAGTCAAACGGACATGGAAGAACCACTTCTATTACAAGGTAAATGATTTTCCAAATTAGATAGAATTTAACTGCTTAAAGTTCATTATTGAAGGACAGATGTATTGACCAATTAACTGTCACACTGTTTAACGCCAGATTATACTGTGATTGCCAGATTATACTGTGATTGTCAGATAGTATAAAAGTAGCACAAAATCAGTATTTTTGAGCATTTGCCACCTAAAAGGAAGGACGGCATTGAACTGTTTTGGGATCCACCCACTTCCCCTCGGCTGCGACACTTCAGAAGCTAGCTTCGCCGCACTCTACCTTCGGCTGAAAATTATTTATCCCCAATCTTAATATTCCTTCAGTTAAAGGTATTGTGCGGGGAAGCAAGCAGTGAGAATATATAACCATGCATGTTGTTTTGGGGACTTTTATAATTGGCTGTAAATAAAGTGTCCCAGGAATTTTAACACCCCTACAATGTTTCCCCCAGGGGGGCAAAATTCCTGGAAACTCGCCCCCCTTTGGGAAATTTGCCCCCTTTAGAAACTTCACCTTTTCTGTAGGATTTTCGTCCTCTGTTCAAAATTTCGCACTTCCTAACAGTTGCGTAGGATAATTATTACATGGCTTTAGTCATTTGAAATCAGTATCAATTCCAAATTGTTACGAATACAAATTTACAATTATGAGTAACAAAAGGCACTTATCGTACGCTTCACAGCACACCATGCATATTTTGCATTTTCGATGTTAATCCTTAAATTCATTGTTAAAAAGTAATCACAGTGGCGATTATTGTAATTCAGTGGTATACCAAATATTTTCCAAATGCATTTACAAAATAAAAAAAATTTATTAATTTAAAGTATTGTTAAAATTGTTTGGCATCCACGTTTTGTCGTTATTGGAAAATGTATGGCTTATTATAAGTTTGAGATAAATTTTATAAATACGTGTAGATCGGATTCACCATCCACAAAATTTTTAAAGGCGGGTTTTTTCTCTCTTAATTGCCACATACTGTAGAGGAATTTACGAGTATCCTTGACCATGTGGTTGTGACTGGTGAGATATTTTTTTTTGCATTGGCAGATTATAGAGATGTAATCATTGATGCACACGATGAGTTAGCCAACGATCGTCAAGTTGAGGAGAACACTCAGACTCGGTTGGTTAAAGAAATCGCTATTAACCGCAACAACGTGTTAAAGGATATGATCATTGCATTTAAAGACGAAATAATTTTGTCTTGTTGCCTTGAAATTGTATTTATCGACGAGAGAGGAAACATCGAAGACGGAAGAGGTGCTGGTGTAAAGAGAGAGGCGCTCAGTATATTTTGGAGAGAATTTTACAACTCACTTGCTACTGGTGCTTCCGAAAAAGTTCCAGCGATACGTCATGACTACCAGCAAAGTGAATGGAAAAGTATTGCGCGTGTCCTTGTTGCAGGATTTACCAAGTTTGGATACTTTCCTGTTACTCTGTCGACTGCATTCATAGCTTCCTGTCTCTTCCCGGAGGAATTGCTTGCTAAAGAATGGCTTGTAGAATCTTTTCATCAATACATATCCAAAGATGAGAGTGAAACTAAAAAGAAGTGTCACTGACGAATGCCCTGATCCATCAACAGACGAGGATGTGACTGACGTGCTCTCAAGCTACAAGTGCCGCAGAGTGGTTAGAAAGGACACAATGCCAAAAATAATCGAAGAATTAGCACATCAAGAGATAATACAGCGTCCGAAGTACGTAGCTAATGCCTGGTCTCTGATTGTGAACGAACTTAAACGTTTGGAAGAATTTAAAACTGTTGATAGCTTGGTGAGATTTTATGAAGCTAAAAAGCCCACTCAGAAAAAGGTTTGCAAGCTCTTGACCTCAAATCCAGCCACCGATGCCCAAAGAGAGTGCTTCTCCCATTTGAAGCGGTTCGTTAAGTCCCTCGACGACAACCTAGTAAGTATTTTTCTCCAATATGTTAGTGGTAGTAACATCATTGCTTTTGATTCAATTCAAGTTGCGTTTAGTGAAGAAAGCGGTAAAACACGTCGACCCGTTGCGCACACATGTGCTCCTCTACTTTTAATACCATCAACCTACTAATCATACAACGAACTATCAGAGGAGTTCAGTAACATCTTCCGACGAGAAGCCGCATGGTCATTTTACATAGTATAATGCATTATATATATATCCTGCATATAGGAGAACAAATAAAATTATACTTTTATGCTATAATCGAGTTGAGTTAAAAATCTTTTAGAAGATACTTTGTGTTCCGTTAAGCTATGAAGGATTTTTATTCTACAACATCCTATAACATCTAAAATGATATACGTATTGGACAAACTTAATGTTTTGTTGACTGCAGGGCCTTTAACATATACCTTGGGGGAAGAAATGCCCACCTTGGGCCCTCACCACGCGAATTAATCAATACCACCCAGGAAATACTAAGAATAGTAATGAGCTGCCCATGAGAGGGGTTTGTCCCATGGAAACAAGTTTCTTACAAAGGAAGCATTGACTCCAAAAATCTGGACATCACTATAGGGCCGGTTGTACGAAGGTAGTGATTTTTTATTCTTTTTAAATACGGCTGCTCTTTATATAACCCAGATTAAATGTTAGAATTTATAAATTAAAGCTTCTTTCATTACTTGTGGAGTTGTGGCTTCAAATCCGTATAGTTTCATATCATTTCAAAGCAATTTTATGCCGGTTAAAAATTTGACTCATTGATCCGGTGAATAGCGCTATCCACCCTTCGTACAACCGGGCCTATCTCCCCAAAGTTACAATTTTCTTTTGCTCAAGCTGCCGACCTTCCACACAAAAAGATCTGTGAAAGTCCCTTCGAATTCTTATACGTAACAACAAAATAAGATTTTTGCCACGAGGTCCCTATTTAAGAAAATATCCTCACAAGAATATATTTTTAAAGGCCCTGTTTGTTTACTGATGTTCGTATCGTGATTATTTTAATTAAACTGTTCTATTGTTGCTGAAATTGTGCTTTTAAATAACGAGACGCTCTATTGAGCGTTAGTCGCTGGGGCTATTGCATATTACGCTGCATGCGATTGAGATTAAGACTGCTATTTGTTTAAGTTTATGTGTTCATATAATAAAATTGTTTTTGTCAAAAATGGGATTCAAGGAAAAATTAAAACAAAGTTCATTAAACAAGTCCCCGGACTATAGACGATAAACAAATTTGTCTAAGTTTGGTTATATCCAATTCACAACTTTACATAAGTCACATGCCTTAAGGCTGCATTCCAGTTACGCGTTTTTCATACGTGCGTACACGCACGTAAAAGTTGAATTCGTTTTACATCCTACTTATGAAATAACTAAATTTATAAAAGGACAGCATTCAGTTTTGTGTATGATTTAATGTGTATTTGTTAAGGTTATTTGCACTTATATGAAATTTTAAGCGAATTCAACTTTTACGTGCGTGTACGCACCTATGAAAAACGCGTAACTGGAATGCAGCCTTAAGTATCATTGTTCTAGTGTACTGAAGCATAGAGTAGAACAAAGATAACTAAGCTTTAGAATTATCTAGCTACATGCATGAATGAATGAATGACTTTTATAGTGTATAGGGCTTATCAAATGCTTAGTTACCTCTGTTCTATTCTATGTGTGAACTACTGTAGAATACTAACTAGGCATGAATATTTAAAGTTGTGAATTGCATAGCAACAATGTAACTAACTTTGCCAAATTTATCTATTATACAAATTAATATGTTCTGTGTGTTTGAATTGTACAATACCTATTGTGAGATAACAGCTGTCCTGAGAGCTTTTAAAATATCATTTGCCAGCAAGGCAAGAAGCTCTATTAAACCCTTGTCCCATTAAGCAGATTCTATTTACATCCAAATAAACAGCAACTTGCGAATATTATTGTTGCAATTTACGAAGTTCCAACTTTGTGAAAATTGTGAACTTTTGTCGTCTATTTCAGGCTTCCAGCCTTCCAAGTTTACTCATATAAGATGACTTTCGGTTTATAAAGTCTGGCTGATGGGAAAACTATTAAGTTTCATCGAAAAAATGAAGAAAATATGCACAAAATCGATGAAATTATTTCCAAATACGCTCCCAAGTAGGCGGCCATCTTGAATCCAGCGACTGAAAGTAATGACGTAGTGTTTGACAAAAAAATGACGCAGGTCATTTTGTGACCAACAATCCGCGATGAAGCCGAAACCTATAGGCACAGAGTGCCCCAGCGACTAATTACGGACTGTGAGGTAATGGTGTATTCCGTGATTGCTGTCATCGCTTAAAGGATCTGGAACAAGGCGTCTTATTTCACTGACTTGATTTTCGGTTAAATTAATTGTACTTTCAGGGACAACAACCATATTTTCGGTTTCAATATCACCGACTGGACCATCAGGATCGATGCCATATAAAGTTATGTCCCCGATATTGACATCAGTCACACCAATTTCAATAACCTCCGAATACCAAAGTGCAAGAGGCGAGATACTATGCATAGTTCGTACTCCATGATGATTCCATTGGTTAACAAACTCATTCAGCGATGCCTGTATAGCTGGAAGATAAATATAGTGTAGGGCATATAGATCAAGCTCATCATGGGCGTCAAGAATTTCACTTTTGTCCATGAATTGGAATAGATCTTTATAATAGGCGGAACTAACTCTATTCACGCTCTATTCTTTGGTTATGGACACTACGTCCTGCTATGAAGCTCCCTCTGTTTAGACCTCTATTCGCAATCATAAATCGAGCAACATCTACATTTTCTACGCCCCTGTACCCTCGTACGCGGGAGGGAAGTCCAAATTTTTGCGTCCCATTGACAAAACATTGCAAAACTGTATGTGCATGATTGTTAGTGAAACACTTCACCATTACCAGAAATATGGGACAAGATGGCGACGGACATGCGCACTTTGACCAAATATGGCGGCCAAATATTACTATAAACTATATGGGGGTTGATCAAAATGTCAAATTTTAATATACTTTGTTTAAATATTTCATGGTTGCCGAGTTCGATTATAGTAGCGACACGAACAAGCAATATTTCTAAACAAAAATCGCTAGTATTGCACGCGTCTAGCTGGTTCCTGAGAATGTTGTATTTTTACTCGGAATTCGATGAATTTCATAGTGTAATTTATAGTAAACTTGTGACACAAGAGGTAAATATCCGACGAATAGACCAACATCCATTCGGGCGATGCAAAGTGCCGAGTTCGCGATATATTTAATGATGTCCAAACTGTTAATTTAGCTAAATAAATCGCTGTAATTTCCAGGGAAACTGGTTCCCGAAACGTTTAAAAGTTCGCCTTTTACGGTTCTTGTATGTCGCCATTAGGCCATCTTAATATCCAAAAACGACAAGTTTTAATACAAATTTGAGCTGTTTCGAGCAGCCATGTTTCTTGTTTATTTTGAAAGACTAGATCCGGGCTCTCTCACGTAAAAACACAGGGATATTTTAGGATTTTTTAGGATATTTGCGATATTTTTAGTCTTGATAAAAATTTGCGGGGTTAAAGGTCAAAATACCGGAAGTGCTCAGCAAAAACTGCAAAGTATAGTTTAAAATCACAGTTTTTGGTTGAATAATACTTGAATTGGAGATTCAAAGTAAAATGCGAAGTCGTTTTACTTATGTTAAGCAATGTTAGGCATATAAAACTGACTTAGCCGCTGACACCTAAAGCGGTGCAAAATGTTCCATATTTCTGGTAAACTGAAATATCGGGGAAAGAAAAGGAAATAAATTTAATATAATAGTACCATCGTTTCAGAGCTGCTATGAAAAGAAAACTATGGAATTACGTCAAACATTCCAAAGTTTACATTTTTTGCAGATGATACATTTCCCACATATTTTATGTTGAACATGTAGATTAGTGATAAGTCGACTAGTAGATATAATAAAATGAAAGTATTAATTTAATAAAATATTTTGTTGCTACAGGTTTACTGTTGCGACACCCATAGCCGATTCAAGAACTATGGATATTGTACTAATTGGGTAACGATGGAAACAATCCAAGAAAATGTCACTTTCAAAGTTTCATAATTCTATGGACTGCTGAAGACATTATTATTGCATACGCAGTTGGAAAACTCAGCAGGTGTGGAATTACCGCTTACTAAACTGCATGCGAAAACACGATTTAGACTGGTCACGTGACTCCTTTGAGGGTTGGCTGAAATATGTAAAAGCAAAGATCGAGTTTCTAGGAGTGTTTATTTCGAATATCGCGATTGACAAAAATGCGAAAGTTACTTTTGTTGTCTAGATTTTTCTGTGGCAAAATTTACTATTAATTTAATGCCGGCAAAACTCAACCTTGCAACGTTTTTAAATCCTGCCTCTCATGTGTGGATAGTTTCCGTTAGGATGTTTACCTTGTTTGACATTTTTCACCATCAAAGGAAAAAAATAACAACGTCAGCGGATGTTGCGAGCTTAGTGCTAAGCTGCTTGATTAACTATAACCAACTTGCAATAATGGAAGGAAAGCAAACGTTCTTATCAACGACGTAGCTGTTGAGTAAATTTCTAACTACCACGCAAGGCGACTAGCTTAGCAAGCTTTACACTTTAATAACTGATTCCGTTTTAATTAATAAACAATTAAAATCCATAATCATTTTACCCTGTCGAAAACGTTTGATTTGTAACAGACTATTAATGTAATTCCCAGCCGAAGGACAAACAGTATGTTTGCTCAAACCGATACAATATGAGTAATAATGTAGGTGATTTCGATCCGAATTTTTTGGGCAAATGAAGGCTGGAAGAATGAAGGGTTATCTAATATTCATAATAGTGAGGAGGTGGAGTGAAGAGTGAGCTCGTTACATATTCAGGGGGGGGGGGCACCTAAGTTTTCCCATGATCGTTTGCATTAAATGAGGGGCGCTTGGCGGCGAAGTGTGGAGGAGTTGTGCGCAATTACGTCACTGATTATGCACGAGGAAAACTTATTTTAACATCTTCCAACAATATCATGCAATTATATTCGAAAGAGTCGACACTGTTTTATCCAACCGTGTTCGATCGAATAAAATAAATACTGATCACGGGCTTAAAAACGCTGGGAAGCATTTTTTGTAACCAGAGTTATCTTTCGCTGCATGAAACATGGCATTTGCACAATATGATATCCAACAATTTGTTGGAACATACAGTTAAGAATTTGAAATGGCAGTTTGGAAGTATTTTACTATTTTCTTTCCTTCGCGACGCAATACTGAATTGAACGTCGAGTTCATAGAGACAAATGTACCAGGCCATATTTTAAATAACATCACTTGTCTATCGCAAAAAGCCCCGTTCGATAACAAAAGCGAAGTATACTGTACAAAGACTGACAATTGATCATTTGCCTAATAGACTAAATTTTGATCTAAACA
>CACRXK020006784.1:0-24386 GCA_902702795.2 Paramuricea clavata | reverse complement strand
ATTCACAGGCGAGTGAAAAAAGAATTCACGGTAGGTGATGATGTTTCTGATGTTCTTAAGTCGCTGAAATTAGAAGAAAACGAAGAGAAGCAGTTGTATTCGGCTTCAAACCTGCACATTGATGAGTTTTGCAAGTGGCTATGGTGCATTTATGAACAAATGCATTACAACAATGAAAGTCCAACAATGGATAGAAAGAAATTTTCAGGGGTTACCAAACAGTTGCACAGCCTGTACAAATCATCACAGCTGCTTGAAAAATAGAAAGAATGCTCGGAAGTGAATGTGGATATCGGCATTAAAGGAAAAGATCGAAAGGCTGCAGTGGTATATGCTAGGGCTGTGTATGCCGAGTTTATACATAGAAAAGCTGATGATCCGAGAAAGGCATACTTTAACGATCCCACTCAATTTAAAGAAGGACCAGTTCACAGCACGACAAAGGAGGCACAAGGCAAAATAAGGGATATTGGTGGATGGGTGATAAGTGAAGAAATTAAGGCATGCATCTCTTATGTCAACCGCCACAAATGTTCAAGGTCAACGAATGTTGTTAGAGAGATTGAAAAAACCCGAAAAATAGTAAACAACAAGTGTTAGAAACATCAAAGTGTCCTGAAACACTCGAACACATTACTTTGTATGACAAGGGAGGGAAAACCTATATCACAGATGCAGTTTTTGATTTCGTTATGAAGGTTTCAGCGATTGCATCTGAACAGCTTTCAGAGAAAAACATTCATGCTTTTAAGCAGAACACATTGTCTGTTGCCTACGATCATCTCTTGAAGAGTGTCACCCTGAAAGAAAGCTTCCTTGACTTAGTATATATTGCTGTCAGTGGCGATAATGCCACCAACAACATGGTTGTAGATACAGCTGTTGATCATTCCAGTTGCTTGTCAAAATCTGGTGAACCCAGTAATGATGTTTTAGCAGAGGTCACTGCTAATGATGCTGATGTTTCAACAAGTGATGGAGTCAATGTCAGGAATAACCATCTCCTTCAGGACAACATCTCGATTAATGGGACAGACAATCAGTCTGTTACTATGGAAGATGAGTTCATGGAAACAGATGAGATGTTTCTTCTAGATGACAGTAGCCAGGGAAATTTGCAAGATAGCAACATTGCACAACATAACACAATAAATTCAGGTGTGTAAAATAAAATAGTGACTAACCCGTACCGTGTATGTTGGTTTAAACAGTTCTATTTTAGTGTGCCTGATTAATCACTAGGTTCAGTTTATAATTTTCTGTTCCTTTTAATTAAAGGGACCTAAGAGAAACCTGAGCTTGCATGAATTTCATATTTAATAATTATTTGCCAAAGGCAAGGTGATTATTCACAATAATCACTGTGCCTGAGGATTGTTTTGGGCATAATTTCAATGATTATTTGAAAAAAAATTTAAAAAAAATTTTTCATCATATTACATCACAAAAAACTTGAACGACCGCCAAAAATCGAGCTTGAATCAATATAAGGAGAGCTGCTTGCTTCACTCGACAGCAATAATCACCAATATAATTATACTAAATTTGTTCATTATTTTTTGCATTTAATATATAGAGACAAGCACAGTCGATAAGATTGTTACGGACACCTCAGAGCACAGTCAATTCACAAATTTAGGTTGGTAAAACAATTACATGAACATGTTACCGATGACTCTGGACAATTGTTGACTCTGGACAGTTCAAATAACAATTATGCAATTATTAATCGTACTTTTCCACCAGGGGCGTCAGAAAGTCGATAATTGGGGGCAGATATTCACAAATTCACGTTCTGCATCATTCATTTATTTTGAAAGCGATTGCTTTTACAGTCTGTGAACATATGAACATGAATACCTGCCCCCCCCCCCCTTAATTAATGACTTTCTGGCGCCTCTGCCAGGCCCCTCAGACATTTCTCATATTTTATACTTTTCGACAGTGCTATATTACAAAACAAAAAAAAAAACATTTTCCTGTATTGATATACAGTTATATATAGGGATGAGCTGATACCAGAAAAAAGCCGATTCACTGATCCAATATATCGGAGCCGATATAAAAAAATAATCGGCCGATTAATCGGCTATGGCCGATATTTCTGTGTAAAAGTTGAATAAAAGTTTAAAACCCGGTACAAGCGCCGAATAACGGTTTTTTGACAACTTTTAATACTTGTGTATACGCCACAAATTGACGTACTAGTTTTAGTGTGTTCCGGAAAATATTTACTCATATTGGACAGTTACCCGTCACTGTACGAGTCAAATTAATCAAACGTAAAAATATAAATGTATAATTGGAATTCACTCAATTAGACTAGACTTGTAGACTAAAATAGATGTCTATACTGTCTAGACAACTCGACTTTCGAGCCTTTAATTTCTTTAAAGGCTTTAATGTTTATTTAAATTAAACAGTAAAATTGGCTAAATTTTTTTCAGTGATTTTGTGTTTAATTAAGATACAATGATAAGATTTTAATTAACTTACAAGTGGTCTTATTCCCTCGAATAACGCAATATGGGATTAAATAAGTGTTCGTTCAGACTGAGTGCCCGGCACTGGTGCCCAATATTCAAAATGGTTCACAAAACATGTTGAGCACAGTGCCGTTGTTGAGTACTACCTCTAGAGGTAGTGCCCGTTCTTGGGCACTGTGCCCAATTTCATTTGAAAGCGTCGTGTTCAAACTGGGAGCCAAAACAAGTGCCGGGCACCAGTGCCGGGCACCCAGTCTGGACGCAGCCTAATACGCGCAACAAAAGTGTCAAAAACAAGATGGAGTGTAGATTACTAGATTATAGAGTTATTTTTTAAAAAAAAAAACGAAAAAATTGCGAATATCGGCAAATAGCCGATTATAAAAAATAATCGGCCGATTACCGATTATTTTGAAAACGCCAAATATCGGCCGATTAATCGGCTCATCCCTAGTTATATAAACACTTGTTATTACAATTTTTTAATTTAAATTAATTTATAGAGACAAGAACAGATTGCACGGTGGACAATGTTATTTTTGAAGATGAAACTACATCGGCATTATTCAAACGAATAATTCACCGATTTTGCAACATGATGTCTGCAGAAACTGTGAGAAACTTTAAAAAGTTGAATCAACTAAAGAAAAGCAGTGCTTTACGACAAGGTCTCCAAGCTAAAGCCGAGAAAAAAGCAAAAAAGTCAGACGGTCGTGTAACAACAGCAAGTATGATAAAAGACCAATTTCCAAAGGCTGCTACACACTTTTCACTAAAGGCACTGGCATATAAAGGAGATAATGTGTTTGAACCCTATTCACACATTGAATTAAACTTTATTATGATGGCTTACAATATTCCAACTTCTAATGACAACAAAAAAAAGAGGTCCAGAACATTGGCAGAAGTTTTACGAGCATCGGGTGAAGAAATGCCAAGTCCTGAAAAGTTGACCCAAGAAATGTATGAGATGGTAAAGACAACAAATTTAAGAAACAATAATGTGTGTGTGCCTGTTAACGAAGCGGGTCAAAGTACAGAAAACCCAGCAAATCAGCAAAGACAGCAAGCCAGAGGTACAGTCTATATTATTATGTCAACCTATTTATTATTTAAGTGATTAATCAATATGGTTATGACCTATTTATCATGAGTATAATAATATACAATATAATATACAGTACAATCCGTTTATCTGCCTGACTATCATCAAATCTCATCATAGGAAAATCAAGAACATGCTCACATTGCAATCTGCCTGGTCACCGAAAGACATACAGGGGAAAGATTACCTGTCCATCTCTGTTAGATGTGAATGGCGATAATGAAGATGTTAATGGTGATAATGAAGGTGTAATTGGTAATTGAACAACTACGACATGTATGGTTTCCCATTGGTGACATTTGAATGCACCCTTAATTTAATATCAATAGTTTCAAAAACAATATAGTACTATTCTCTGTCCATTTCCTATTTACAATTAGGTTGATTTCTTCACCTGGGCTGGTTGTTCAAAAGTTGGTTAGCTCAATCATAGGTTAATGTAAAATTCAAAAATAACCTTCCAACTTTTACTAACTTTCTTAAGTGTATAAAATTAAATATTCCTCTTCAGTATTGATTACTCATGAGATGATTATCATTATAACACGATAATCACCTCTTGCGTTTTTCAAAATGCCTTTTTGTCAGTGAAAATGTTGAAGAAATCTGTCATTTACATAAACAAATCCACAAATCAAAATAGTGGTCAATCCAATAGCTGATGCTAACCGTACTTTGAACAACTAGCCAATGAAGAAAAGTCAACTATTTTGAGGAACACAAAACGTTGTTCAGAATTTCACCTTAAATTTAGGTCCTGACGTTTGTGCAGTTTCCTTTCGACTTCTTGTACTCTTGCATGTGTATAATGCCGAGGGTGGAACGTTCTGAAATGTGATAATATAAAAAATAGTATTATTCCCATTTTCAGTTTTATGAAGCACATGGCCTAAATGCATTTACTGTACTGCCAGCATGTATTTTACTGTAAATGCATTTATGCAATTACCTGTTTGCAAAATTGACGGATTGGTCGTTTGACCATTCACCGCCCTCTGTTCTCCAAAGAAGTTTTCCAGCTTGTCCTGGTTTGTGTGGCAAGCTAGAACAGTTGATCCGGGATACATTTTGAACAACGTTCTGCAGTACACTTTGAATCCGGTGATCATGGAGTACACATCAAATTTCGTTTTATCTGATAGAAACATTTTTCGTTTCTCCTTAAGTGTCACATCGGGGGTGTTCATAGCCTGAGTCTCCCACCTTTCCAACCACATCTGGCATTGCTCATTTTCCAAAAAACGTTCATCTTCTGTAGATCTATGCATACGTTGAAGGCAGAAACAGAATAAGTAAAATGGAATTGAAACCTCACTGCTGTTGCACTCATGAGAAGGGAGACTTTCGGAACAATTAACTGTTTGTGACAGATACTTATTAGCATGTACAGTTGAGTACATGATTAGCATGGAAGTATTTGTCACAAAATATTAGAGAAAGCAAATCATCGATTTTTGAAAACTTGTTATGGATATAGTTGTAAATAGTATTATATTAACTTAAATTCCTCTTTTTCATATTTGCATGCATTATTTCTAAATACCATCTAAATAATACATTTTCGTAATTTTACTGTAATTTTACAAGCCCATTGTGGAAACCAGCTTCAGCTGACAATGTAAGCATGGTTAAATAACGTTCATCATAATTATCATGTACATCAGTACATGCTAATAAATAAAAGTACAAAATATCTGTTTGCATGATTTTAAAAGTCATAATCAAGTCTGCATATATTGTTAGCTTAATATATACCTGTATGGTTTCTTGTTTTTGAAGTTCTTTAGCAAAGTGCTAGTCACTGTTATCAGTTCAATCGTCTTTTCCAGTGATCCAGTGTAATTTCCCTCACTTTTCAAATGCACTTCATAGTTCCACCAAGCAGTAAAAATACATGTTTCAATAAAAATGATAATGTATATAGTGAAAATATCTCGACATACAGTACACCTTCAGTGACTTAGAGTTGCTGAAAACGTGTTTATTGCTATAATTGCGTTTACTGGAGCCAGTGGAGGTGGATTGTGACTATGGACATATACTACTCATGTTGGCTACCCAAAATCGTGCTGACTACCTAAAACCACGCCCTAAATAGATTTCTCCATAAGCCGTTCAACTGTTCTGTATTATTTCTATATTTATGAGTCAACCCATAATACAAATTATTATAAATATAGGTGGGCTGGTACCTTTAGAACTTCTACCATTCGCTTTCCAAGGACATCATCAGCGAGGTAATTGCGCATTTTTTCAGCACTTCCTGGATCAAAATGCTGGGGAGTTAAGTGCTTGAATGTTTGAATTGGGTTGTACTCAACGTCATACAAGTACGCATTTTTCAAATGGGCCCAGAGAATCTCTTTGCCATCAAGTTTGAAATGCCGTGGAGTTTTACCGCTTGTACTTTTCAACACATTGTCCCTAACCTTTTTGAAGTTGTGCTAAAAATAGAAATTTGAAATTATTCATTTACCTGAAGTCAGCTGCCAATCCTTTGTAAAAGTGAAATTAATAACCATTATAAGCTGCTTGCAACTTGCACTAACTTTTACTAATCTTCTAAGATTGTTTAATGCATAGTTCAGACATTGTGTATCAATAAAAAACACACCCTTTTAAAACAGGACAAAGAACAGACTAAATTACTACAATAGGTTATGGCAAACCTGGAAGGATGGTGTGGTTTTTATTAATACACACTGTGGAAGAAAGACATGGTTTGGTTGATCAACAAATTGTTTTTCCATACAATGACGTGATTACCCGATAAAAGGGGGTAATGGTCTATCAAACTGAAGGTGTTTGGTTAGTGTATAGTCTCTTCATAGTCGTTATTGTAAAATCTAAACTCACATTAATTAGACTACTTACTGAAGGATCAACCATAAAAACCAATGGTTCCCCAGTGTAGATATTGGTTGTGGCGAAGTCTTGTGCAACTGCATCTTCTTCGTTGAAATGGCATTGAATAAAGGTGCGATTTGCTTGAGCACCGTCACAAATGGCAAGCAAAACCTTGAACCCAAATTCTCCCAAATCGAAGACCGCACTCCAGAACTGATGGTATAGTGTGGTGGGATCAACTTCAATTGTTGGGAAATAGCAAATTGGAAATTTGAAGCCTGTAGAACCAATAAACATGAACTGGAGAAGGTGAGTCGCTATAGCTGCTTCATCTTTACCTGCAATATTGAAAAGATCATATACAGTATATAAACAAACTTCCAGACAAAAGTATTTTTTATCTATCATTAAGCAGGCTGAAGCTAATTGTATTTACCTGTTTCCAATACTTTCATATCTTCATGAAGATCTCCAAGGTTTACTACACCCACAATTTCAAATGATTCACCCTTCCTTCGTAGCTGAACATCATCCTGTATATAATACAAAATAAATATGAGGGTGTGATGCACAGTCTTATTCACAAAATTAATATAACTTTCAACTTAAAGGACATTGGCAACAAAAAATTGTATTGCTTCAACTGAAAGAGCATGAAAAAATAAGCCGATTGGCCATTTAATGCTCTATTCTATCTCATCTAGTTCCGAAGTTATACGCAATAATGTGCAAACTATAAATTGCTGATTCAGCACAACGTGTGACGTCATTGGTTGGGTAAGTATGTTTAATGAAAACTAAACTGAAGCATAGCTCAGTTAGTATGGGCCCAAATTAAATGAAATTTTGCATACTGATTGTACATGTTGAGATGCATTGAAAAACATTTCTAATTTTGTTGCCAAGGTAACAATGTCGTTCCCAGGCCCCCTTGCGCCAATTTTATAAAACGGCTTTATACATGGTACTTATAAAATAATATCAGAAGTATGTGTACCATACCTACAGGGATGGATTTACTGGGGGGTGCGCACCCCCCCCCCCTAGCCATGGCCAGGGGGGTGCAGGGGGGTGCTATTTTTCATGATAAAGCAAAAAATTATTAGAGACAAAATGAGATTCAGTAATTTGAGCAATAACATGATGATATTAAAGCGAACTGTGAACAACAATTACAATTTAAATACTGTAGTCAAGCAAGACTTTGCAGAAGTGGAACAGGTTGCTAGACGGGTAAAGTCACTGGAAACCAATTGCAATGTACTCGTCCGGAAAATTTTTTTGCCTAAAAAGTTGTCGACGGGGGGGGGCGGGTCATTGCTCTCCGGAAAAATTTTTTTTCGGGAAAAATTTTTTAAATAGGGCTCCCTAAAAAAATTTGCACCCCCCCCTATCAGATCATGCTGGATCCATCCCTGCATACCTATGCATGCCAAAAGTTTACTTACATGATAATAATTCAAAAATGACATACACATAGGTAAATGCAACTAGTTATTCAAAATCAGTGTAAGGGGACATACACATAGGTAAATGCAACTAGTTATTCAAAATAAGGGGTCTGGGAACGACTGTGTTGCCTTGACAACAAAATTAGAAGTATTTTCCCATGCATCTCATCATGTGCTATCTGTATGCAAAATTTCATTTGATTTGAGCCAATAATAACTGAGCTATGCTTCAGTTTACTATTCAATAAACATACTTACCCAACCAATGACGTCACAGGTTGTGCTGAATCAGCAATTTATATTTTGCACATTTTTGTGTATAACTTCGGAACCAGATGAGATAGAATAGAGCAGTAAACGGCCAATCGGCTTATTTTTTCATGCACTTTCAGATAAAGCAATAACATTTTTTATTGCCAATACCCTTTAATATGTATTTATCATGTGATAAATTTCCTTTACATCTGGCTAGTATAATTATAGAACAATATTTTGCATAAAATCACCTGAACAGACATTTCATCAAATGTGATGTAACCACAATGACCTGCTGGAGATATATTCTGGATCTCAGCTTGCTGCTTCATGTATCTCAACATGTCTATGTTTCTGCCTGGTTTCTAAATAATAAAATACAAAATTAATATATAACAAAATAATATATTAAGGAGGCTCTGTGCAGTTGTCGTCAGTTTTGATGTTTGTCTGAGTTTTAGTGGGGTTTAATTTTTGGTGTTAATTATAAATAATTTTTCGCATTCCTTCAGCAACTGACTGTGGTATGTTAGGAATGTCTGAGATTAAACTTTAGTTTGTTCGTCTGAGTTTTTGATAATAAATAGTAAATATGCAAAGCAAAAAAACAACTTTAATCAGTAGATATGGCTAGTGTGAATATATTGGCAGCTTGGTATAGTTACCTGTTTAATTTTGCCTTTGTGATACTGGAGTATTCGTGAAGAAGGTAACTTTATGAATCCTGATTCCTGCAATATTTCATAGCTTTGCTTCGATCTGTGCCATAAAGCTAAACATGTCTTGATGACACTATATTAAAGAATAATAATAATAATAATAATATATATATATATATATATATATATATATATATATATATATATATATATATATATATATATTATATATTATATATATATATATATATATATATATATATATATATATATATATATATATATATATATATATATATATATATATATATATATATATATATATATTATATATGCAGCTATTTCAGTTCAGGTGGTCAGCGACAATGGTCAAATGTACAACACAAGCGTGAATGAATGATGGGAATATCATTGTCTTTACTTGTTTATTATGCATAAACATGCTAAAGACAATATTCCCATCGTTCCTTGGCACTCATGTTGTACATTTGACTCTTGTCACTGACAACCTTAATTGAAATAGCTGTATATATTAAGAACATTTTTTTATACTTACTATTTTTAACCTCTAATGCTCTAGGATTATGCTAAGGCTAGGCTAAGATTATTATTATGTAATTTACTTCTCACAATCTTGAGACATTACTTACGCAGGATGCCACCTAATGGAACCTTGTTTTGCTTTCTTTGATATAACATCTCTTTGCATTTCCCAGAATAGCGACAGTCTGGGATCATCAGGGAATAACTCCTTTTCTGGCTTATCAAGTTCTCCAAACATTGTTGTAAGGTCGCAGTCATCCTCGCTGGCCAGATGTTTCATTTTCTTTTCTTCTGCAGCCTTGAATCTCCAATATCTGGCCCTTTTCTCAGCAGCTATCCTTCGCCTCTTCTGATCACACTCCTTAGCAGACATTTCCTCCTCAGAAAGAAATCGTTTGTTGGTTCTGCTTGTGCTTGGTTCAACCAATTTATCACACTCATCATGCAAGTTATTGTTAAAACGAACCAGTTGAACACTTAGATTTCGTCTGAGGATATTACAGCTATGACATAGTGCACTTGATGTTGTGGTAGTTTCCATGAAATACGAACAAGAAACAGACCGCCAGTTAGAAAACTGTTGTTCATTTCCATGTTCATCCAAATGTACTACCTGTTGGACAGCGCCAATTTGTTCTCCACACACATTGTGTACAATACTTTTCAAAACTGAAAATGCTGGGTTAGTTGCTCCTGTACATGTCTTCCAGACTTCAACTACTTGAAGAATTTTAAGAAACTCTGACAAGGATCCAATCTCATTTGGCAAGGGTGCTATCAAGGAAGAACAATTTGTTTTACATCCAGCATAGGTAGCTTCCCAAGTGAGGTCATCGGAAACTTTAACTGTCCTGAAAACCTGTTTGCCATCAAACAGTTTCTTGTCGTACATTGATACTTCCAAATATCTATCACATAAGAATTGTACATTCCAACAGGTGTCAGCAGCCATGTGTTGCTTCTTAAAATCCTCTTGCAGATTTTGCAGAGTGTAGGAGGAAAAAGGATTGGCATGTTCGATGCTCTTCTTAAAATTGAATGATAAATTCAGATAAATGTGTATGGATATAGTTAAGGCTTAGTAATCAATATTTGCATATTAGCTGGGTATATTCATGTTTTGGAAGTGCTCAAAGCTCTGCTCAAAAGTGTTAAAGTTTTGAAGACTTAAGGTTATCAATATTTAATTTAGGTTAAGATGAACACATAAAAATAGCATAAGGATACTGATATTTGTCTGTCGTGCCAGATAAACGTCTCTTCTTCTTCACACACGATGGAAACGTTCTCAGAAGTCTGCGTCCGAAGGTAGCACGATTTGGTACAAGCTTACATTGTTGTTGGCATTCCAAAACGAATGTATTGTATGCTTCCTCGACCAACAAAACATTGTTAGCCGAATAACAGAATACAGAGACGAATCTAAAATTTATAAACATAAATTTCAAACACAACCAAACAATATTCATAAACAGACTCTTCGCATACACATAATTTTATTTAATTTAAAAAATGCCTTGCAACAGAATTTTGCAACAGTGTCATTATGAATTCAAAATTCATCAGACCATGTAAAATATTTAAATGTAAACTTACGGCTCCTTATCAAACTCTTGTTCAGCCATCCGTGTCGAATGAGTGCGTTCGTTGCTTTTCTTTATTCGTCTACATATTCACTCGAATTTGCCTTGAAATGTTTATTCGTTCGCCTCCGAATTCGTTGCGTGACTTACGTCCAGATTGCCTCTCGGAATTTTGGCGCGCAAAATAGTTTAAATTTATATAGCGATGTTCCTAGCAACAGCTATGTTCCTAGCAACGTGCTACGAGCATCAGACGAAAGATCTACTGGAATATGCCGGTGTTTCACTCCCCTTTCTTTCTCTCCCCTTCTCCGCCTCGCAAGCTCCCGCCGCGCCAGCGCTTATTCACGCCGCCGCGCCAGCGCTATTCACGTCGCCGGCCAGCGCGCTACTTCGTATAATAGTAATATGAAGGGAATATGATATTCTCAAAATGGCAGTTTCCATTTCCCATTTGAATTTGCGCGTGTGTCTAAAGATATATTAAGGACTCTTCCACAAACATCAAGGATTTTCAGTAAAAGAACAAATGAAGTGAACGTCTATGAAAACAGGTACGAATATTAGACAAATATACGTAAAAATATTTATACAAATAGTCAAATATCGTTCTGCTGTGCTCCATTGATTTTTTCGGCAAACCCGAAATTTTCAAGAAAATTTTCATTTTTTCGCCAAATGCGAAATTTTCCAGAAAATTTTCATTTTTTCGCCAAACCCGAAATTTTCCAGAAAATTTTCATTTTTTCGCCAAATCCGAAATTTTCCAGAAAATTTTCATTTTTTCGCCAAATCCAAAATTTTCCAGAAAATTTTCATTTTTTCGGCCAATCCGAAATTTTCAAGAAAATTTTCATTTTTTCGCCAAATCCGAATTTTCCAGAAAATTTTCATTTTTTCGCCAAATCCGAAATTTTCTACAAAATTTTCATTTTTTCGCCAAATCCGAAATTTTCAAGAAAATTTTTAATTTTTTCTCCAAAACACAAATTTTCCCGAAAATTTTTAATTTTTTCGCCAAATCCAAAATTTTCAAGGAAATTTGCATTTTTTCGCCAAATTCGAAATTTTCCAGAAAATTTTCATTTTTTCGCCAAATCCGAAATTTTCCAGAAAATTTTCATTTTTTCGCCAAATCCGAAATTTTCCAGAAAATTTTCATTTTTTCGCCAAATCCAAAATTTTATAGAAAATTTTCATTTTTTCGCCAAATCGAAATTTTCTACAAAATTTTCATTTTTTCGCCAAATCGAAATTTTCTACAAAATTTTCATTTTTTCGCCCAATCCAAAATTTTCCAGAAAATTTTCATTTTTTCGCCAAATCCGAAATTTTCCAGAAAATTTTCATTTTTTCGCCAAATCCGAAAATTCCAGAAAATTTTCATTTTTTCGCCACATCCGAAATTTCTCAGAAAATTTTCATTTTTTCTGCAAATCCGAAATTTTCAAGAAAATTTTCATTTTTTCGCCAAATCCGAAATTTTCCAGAAAATTTTCATTTTTTCGCCAAATCCAAAATTTTATAGAAAATTTTCATTTTTTCGCCAAATCGAAATTTTCTACAAAATTTTCATTTTTTCGCCAAATCGAAATTTTCTACAAAATTTTCATTTTTTCGCCCAATCCAAAATTTTCCAGAAAATTTTCATTTTTTCGCCAAATCCGAAATTTTCCAGAAAATTTTCATTTTTTCGCCAAATCCGAAATTTTCCAGAAAATTTTCATATTTTCGCGAAATTCGAAATTTTCCAGAAAATGTATAATTTTTTCGCCAAATGCGAAATTTTCCAGAAAATTTTCATTTTTTCGGCAAATCCGAAATTTTCAAGAAAATTTTCATATTTTCGCGAAATTCGAAATTTTCCAGAAAATTTATAATTTTTTCGGAAAAAGCGAAAATTTCAAGAAAATTTTTAATTTTTTCGCCAAATCCGAAATTTTCCAGAAAATTTTCATTTTTTCGCCAAATCCGAAATTTTCAAGAAATTTTTAATTTTTTCTCCAAATCCGAAATTTACAAGAAAATTTACATATTTTCGCCAAATTCGAAATTTTCCCGAAAATTTTTAATTTTTTCGCCAAATCCGACATTTTCAAGAAAATTTTCATTTTTTCGCCAAATCCAAAATTTGCAAGGAAATTTGCATTTTTTCGCCAAATCCAAAATTTTCTAGAAAATTTTCATTTTTTCGCCAAATCCGAAATTTTCTAGAAAATTTTCATTTTTTCGCCAAATCCGAAAATTCTAAGAAAATTTTCATTTTTTCGCCCAATCCGAAATTTTCCAGAAAATTTTAATTTTTCCGCCAAATCCGAAATTTTCCAGAAAATTTTCATTTTTTCGCCAAATCCGAAATTTTCCAGAAAATTATCATTCTTTCGCCAAATCCGAAAATTCCAGAAAATTTTCATTTTTTCGCCAAATCCGAAATTTTCCAGAAAATTTTCATTTTTTCGCCACATCCGAAATTTCTCAGAAAATTTTCATTTTTTCTGCAAATCCGAAATTTTCAAGAAAATTTTCATTTTTTCGCCAAATCCGAAATTTCTCAGAAAATTTTCATTTTTTCGCCAAATCCGAAGTATAAAAAAAAATACGCTGAGGACAATGTACCTCACTCTGAGGACTAAGTTCCTTACGCTGAGGACATTGTTCCTCAAGGTGAGGACAAAGTACCTCACACTGACGACAAGGTACCTCACACAGAGAACAATGTTCCTCACTCTGAGGACAAGGTTCCTCACGGTAAAGACAAGGTTCCTCACGCTGAGGACAAGGTACCTCTCACTGAGGACAAGGTACCTCACACTGAGGAAAAGGTTTCTCACGCTGAGGACAAGGTTCCTCACGGTGAGGACAAGCTTCCTGACGGTGAGGACAAGGTTCCTCACGGTGAGGACACGGTTCCTGAGGCAGAGGACAAGATTCCTCACGCAGAGGAGAAGGTTCGTCCCGCTGAGGACAAGGTGCCTCACACTGAGGACAAGGTACGTCACACTAGGGACTAGATTCCTCCCGCTGAGGACAAGGCACCTCACGATGAGTACAAGGTACCTCACAATGAGTACAACGTACCTCACACTGATGACAAGGTTCCTCATGCTTAGGACAAGGTTCTTCAAGCTGAAGACAAGGTACCTTACACTGAGGACAAAGTTCCTCGCCCTGAGGACAAGGCTCCTCGCGCTGAGGACAAAGTTGCCCACGATGACGAAAAGGTTCCTCACGCATAGGACAAGGTTCCTCACGTTCAGGACAAGGTACCTCACACTGAGGACAAGCTTCCTCATGCTGAGGACAAGGTACCTCACATTGAGGACAACGTTCCTCACGCTGAGGACAAGGTCCTCACGCTAAGGACAAAGTTCCTCCCGCTGAGGACAAAGTTCCTCACGCTGAAGACAATGTCGTCACGCTGAGGACAAGGTTTCCCAGGCTGAGGACATGGTACTTCACGCTGAGGACAAGGTACCTCACACTGAGGACAAGGTACGTCACACTGAGGACAAGGTTCATCACGCTGAAGACTAGGTACCTCAGACTGAGGACAACGTTCCTCACGCTGAGAAAAAGGTTCCTCACTCTGAGGACAAGGTACGTCACACTGTGCACAAGTTTCCTCACGCTGAGGACAAGGTTCCCCAAGCTGAGGACAAGGTACCTCACACTGAGGACAAGGTACCTCACATTGAGTACAAGGTTCCTCACGGTGAAGACAAGGTACCTGACACTGAGGACAAGGTACCTCCCGCTGAGGACAAGGTTCCTCACAATGAGGACAAGGTACCTCATGATGAGGACAAGGTACCTCTATCTAAGGAGAAGTTTCCTTATGCTTAGCACAAGGTTCCTCAAGCTTAAGACAAGGTATCTCACACTGAGGACAAGGTAGCTCACACTAAGGACAAGGTTCCTGACGCTGAGCACAACGTTCCTCAAGCTGAGGACAAGGTTCCTCACGATGAGGACAAAGTATCTCACACTGAATACAAGGTAGCTCAAGCTGAGGACAAGGTTCCTGACGCTGAGGACAAAGTTCCTCAAGCTGAGGACAGCCTACCTCACACGTAGGACAAGGTACCTCATGCTTAGGACAAGGTTCCTCACGCTGAGGACAAGGTTCCTCAAGCTGTGCACAAAGTTCCTCACACTGAAGATAAGGTACCTCACAATGAGGACAAGGTTCCTCACTCTGAGGACAAGGTTCGTCACGCTGAGGACAAGGTATCTCACGCTGAGTACAAGGTTCCTCACGCTGACGACAAGGTTCCTCACGCTGAGGACAAGGTACCTCTCGCTGAGGACAAGGTTCCTCATGCTGAAGACAAGGTGCCTCACCCTGAGGACAAGGTACCTCACACTCAGGACAAGGTTCCTCATGCTGAGGACAAGGTTCCTCAAGCTGAGGACAAGCTACCTAACACTGAGGACAAGGTTCCTCAAGCTGAGGACAAAGTTTCTCACGCTGAGGACAAAGTTCCTCACGCTGAGGACAGGGTTCCTCACGCTGAGAACAAGGCACCTCACACTGAGGACAATGGTCCTCAAGCGGAAGACAGGGTACCTCACACTGAGGACAAGGTACCACACACTGAAGACAAGGTTCCTCATGCTGAGAAACAAGGTTCCTCAAGCTGAGAACAAGGTACATCACACTGAGGACGAGGATCCGCAAGCTGAGGACAAGGTACCTCACGCTGAGAACAGAGTTCTTCACGCTGAGAACAAGGTCCCTCACGTTGCGGACAAGGTTCCACACGCTGAGAACAAGGTTGCTCAAGCTGAGGACAAAGTACCTCACACTGAGGAAAAGGTACTCCACACTGAGTACAAGGTTCCTCACTCTGAGGACAAGGTTCCTGACGGTGAGGACAAGGTTCCTCACGGTGAGGACAAGGTACTCACGTAGAGAACAAGATTCCTCACGCAGAGGACAAGTTCCTCAAGCTGAGGAAAAGGTACCGCACTCTGAGGACAAGGTTCCTCAAGGTGAGGACAACGTTCTTCAAGTTGACGACAATGTACCTCACACTGAGGACAATGTCCCTCCAGCTGAAGACAAGGTAACTCGCACTCTGGACAAGGTTCCTCACGCTGAGGACAAAGTTCCTCACGCTGACGACAAGGTACCTCACACTTAGGAGACGGTACCTCACACTGAGGACAAAGTTCCTCACTCTGAGGACAAGGATCCTGACGGTAAGGACAAGGTTGCTCGCGCAGAGGACTAGGTTCTCACGGAAAGGACAAGTTTCCCCACGCAGAGGACAAGGTTCCTCACTCTGAGGACAAGGTTCCTCACGCTGAGGACAAGGTACCTCACACAGAGGACAAGGTACCTCACACTGAGGACAAGGTTCCTCGCGCTGAGGACAAGGTTCCTCAAGATCAGGAGAAAGTACCTCACACTGTGGACAAGGTACCTCACACAGAGGGCAAGGTACCCTACCCTAAGGACAAGGTTCCTCAAGCTGAGGACAAGGTTCCTCACGCTGAGAACAGAGTTCTTCACGCTGAGAACAAGGTCCCTCACGTTGCGGACAAGGTTCCACACGCTGAGAACAAGGTTGCTCAAGCTGAGGACAAAGTACCTCACATTGAGGAAAAGGTACTCCACACTGAGTACAAGGTTCCTCACTCTGAGGACAAGGTTCCTGACGGTGAGGACAAGGTTCCTCACGCCGAGGACAAGGTACCTCACATTGAGGACAAGGTTCCTCAAGCTGAGGACAAGGCACCTCTCACTGATGACAAGGTACCTCACCCTGAGGACAAGGTACCTCACACGGAGGACAAGGTTCCTCACGCTCAGGAGAGGGTTCCTGACGCTGAGGACAAGGTTCCTCACGGTGAGGACAAGGTACCTCACACTTAGGACACGGTACTTCAAGCTGAGGACAAAGCACCTCACACTGAGGACTAGGTACCTCACACTGAGGACAAGGTTCCTCACTCTGGGGACAAGGGTCGTCACGCTGAGGACAAGGTTCCTCACGGTGAGGACAAAGTTCCTCACGCTGAGGAAAAGGTTCCTCAAACTGAGGACAAAGTACCTCACGGTGAGGACAAGGTACCTCACACTGAGGACAAGGTTCCTCACGCTGAGCACAAGGCTTCTCGCGCTGACGACAAGGTTCCTCACGTTGAGAACACGGTTTCTCACGCCGTGGGCAAAGTTTCTCACGCTGAGACCAGGGTACCTCACACTGAGGACAAGGTACGTCAAACCGAGGACAAGGTTCCTCACGCTGAGGACAAGGTTTCTCACGCTGACGACAAGGCTCCCCAAGCTGAGGACAAAATAACTCGCACTGAGGACAAGGTTCCTTAAGCTGAGGACAAGGTACGTCACACTGAGGACAAGGTACCTCAAGCTGAGGACAAGGTACCTCACACTGAGGACCAGGTCCCTCACGCTGAGGACAAGATTCCTCACGCTGAGGACAAGGTTCCTCATGCTGAGGACAAGGTTCTTGATGGCGAGGACAAGGTTCTTCACGCTGAGGACAAGGTTCCTCAAGCTGAGGACAAGGTTCCTCACGTTGAGGACAAGGGTTCTCACGCTGAGGACAAGGTTCCTCACGCTGAGGACAAGGCTGCTCACACTGAGGACAAGGTTCCTCAAGCTGAGGACGAGGTTCCTCACGCAGAGGACAAGTTTCCTCACGCAGAGGACAAGGTTCCTCACTCTGAGGACAAGGCACCTCACACTGTGGACAAGGTACGCCACAGTGAGGACAAGGTTCCTCACGCTGAGGATAGGGTACCTCACACTGAGGTCAAGGTACGTCACACTGAGGACAAGGTACCTCACACTGAGGACAAAGTTCCTGACGGCGAGGACAAGTTTCCTCACGCAGAGGACAAGGTTCTTCACGCAGAGGACAAGGTTCCTCACTCTGAGGACAAAATACCTCACACTGAGGACAAGGTCCGTCACACTGTGTGCAACGTTCCTCACGTTGAGGCAAGGTTCCTCAAGCTGAGGACATAGTACCTCACGCTGAGGAGAAGGTACATCACACTGAGGACAAGGTTCCTCGCGCTGAGTTCAAGGTACCTGACACTGAGGACTAAGTTCCTCACGCTGAGGACAAGGTACGTCACACTGAGGTGAAGGTACCTCACACTGAGGACAAAGTTCGTCAAGCTGAGGGCAAGGTTCGTCACGCTGAGGACAAGGCTGCTCACACTGAGAACAAGGTTCTCAAGCTGAGGGCGAGGTTTCTCACGCAGAGGACAAGTTTCCTCACGCAGACGACAAGGTTCCTCACTCTGAGGACAAGGTACCTCACACTGTGGACAAGGTTCCTCACTGTGAGGACAAGGTTCCACACGGTGAGGACAAGGTACCTCACACTGAGGACAAGGTAACTCACACTGAGGACAAGGTACCTCACACTGAGGACAAAGTTCCTGACGGCGAGGACAAGTTTCCTCACGCAGAGGACAAGGTTCTTCACGCAGAGGACAAGGTTCCTCACTCTGAGGACAAAATACCTCACACTGAGGGCAAGGTACGTCACACTGTGTGCAACGTTCCTCACGTTGAGGCAAGGTTCCTCAAGCTGAGGACATAGTACCTCACACTGAGGAGAAGGTACATCACACTGAGGACAAGGTTCCTCGCGCTGAGTTCAAGGTACCTGACACTGAGGACTAAGTTCCTCACGCTGAGGACAAGGTACGTCACACTGAGGTGAAGGTACCTCACACTGAGGACAAAGTTCCTCAAGCTGAGGACAAGGTTCCTCACGCTGAGGGCAAGTTTGCTCACACTGACGACAAGGTTCCTCAAGCTGAAGACGAGCTTCCTCACGCAGACGACAAGTTTCCTCACGCAGAGGACAAGGTACCTCACTCTGAGGACAAAGTACCTTACACTGTGGACAAGGTTCCTCACTGTGAGGACAAGGTTCCTCACGGTGAGGACAAGGTACCTCACACTGAGGACAAGGTAACTCACACTGAGGACAAGGTACCTCACACTGAAGACAAGGTTCCTGACGGCGAGGACAAGTTTCCTCACGCTGAGGACAAAGTTCTTCAAGCTGAGCACAAGGTACCTCACACTGAGGACCAGGTCCCTCACACTGAGGACAAGATTCCTCACGCTGAGGACAAGGTTCCTCACGCTGAGGACATGGTACCTCACACTGAGGACAAGTTATCTCACTGTGAGGACAAGGTTCCTCACGCTGGCGACAAGGTTCCTCACGCTGAGGACAAGATTCGTCACGTTGAGGACAAGGTTCGTCACGCTGAGGACAAGGTGCCTCACGCTGAGGACAAAAGTACCTCACACTAAGGACAAGGTTCTTCAAGCTGAGGACAAGGTACCTCACACTGAGGACCAGGTCCCTCACGCTGAGGACAAGATTCCTCGCGCTGAGGACAAGGTTCCTCATGCTGAGGAGAAGGTTCCTCACGTTGAGGACAAGGTTCCTCACAGTGACGACAAAGTTTCTCACGCTGACGACAAGGTTCCTCACGCTGAAGACCAGGATCCTCACGCTGAGGACAAGTTACCTCACAATGAGGACAAGGTTCCTCACGCTGGCGACAAGGATCCTCACGCTGAGGACAAGATTCGTCACGCTGAGGACAAGGTTTGTCTCGCTGAGAACAAGGGTCCTCACGCTGAGGACAAGCTACCTCACACTAAGGACAAGGTTCTTCAAGCTGATGACAAGGTTCCTGACGCTGAGGACAAGGTCCTCACCCTGAGGACAAGGTTCCTCAAGATGAGGACAAGGTTCCTCACGATGAGGACAAGGTACCTCACACGGAGGGCAAGGTATTTCACACTGAGGACAAGGTTCCTGGCGCTGAGGACAAGGTTCGTCAAGCTGAGGACAACGTAGCTCACACTGAGGACAAGGTACCTCTCAGTGAGGACAAGGCCCCTCACGCTGAGGACAAGGTTCCTCACGCCCAGGACAAGGTTCGTCACGCTGAGGACAATGTTCCTGACGCTGAGGACAAGGTTCTCACGCTGAGGACAAGGTTCCTCAGGCTGAGGACAAGGTTCCTCACGCTGAGGACTAGGTTCCTCACGGTGACGACAAGGTTTCTCACGCTGACGACAAGATTCCTCACGCTGAGGACAAGGATCCTCACGCTGAGGACGAGTTACCTCACACTGAGAACAAGGTTCCTCACGCTGGTGACAAGGATCCTCACGCTGAGGACAAGATTCCTCACGCTGAGGACAAGGTTCGTCACGCTGAGGACAAGGTGACTCACGCTGGGGACAAGGTACCTCACACTAAGGACAAGGTTCTTCAAGCTGATGACAAGGTTCCTCACGCTGAGGACAAGGTTCCTCACGCTGAGGACAAGGTTCCTCACGCTGAGGACAAGGTTCCTCACGCTGAGGACAAGGTACCTCACACTGAGGAGAAGGTACATCACACTGAGGACAAGGTACCTCACACTGAGGACAAGGTTTCTCAGGCTGACGACAAGGCTCCCCAACCTGAGGACAAAATACCTCACACTGAGGACAAGGTTCCTTAAGCTGAGGACAAGGCACGTCACACTGTGGACAAGGTACCTCAAGCTGAGCACTAGGTACCTCACACTGAGGACCAGGTCCCTCACACTGAGGACAAGATTCCTCACGCTGAGGACAACGTTCATCACGCTGAGGACAGAGTACCTCACACTGAGTACAAGGTTCCTCAAGCTGAGGACACGGTACCTCACCCTGAGGACAAGGTACCTCACACGGAGGACAAGGTTCCTCACGCTCAGGAGAGGGTTGCTGACGCTGAGGACAAGGTTCCTCAGGGTGAGGACAAGGTACCTCACACTTAGGACACGGTACTTCAAGCTGAGGACAAAGTACCTCACACTGAGGACTAGTTAACTCACACTGAGGACAAGGTTCCTGACTCTGAGGACAAGGGTCGGCACGCTGAGGACAAGGTTCCTCACGCTGAGGACAAAGTTTCTCACGCTGAGGAAAAGGTTCCTCAAACTGAGGACAAAGTACCTCACAGTGAGGACAAGGTACCTCACACTGAGGACAAGGTTCCTCACGCTGAGGACAAGGCTTCTGACGCTGACGACAAGGTTCCTCACGTTGAAAACAAGGTTCCTCGCGCTGAGGGCAAAGTTTCTCACGCTGAGGACAAGGTATTTCACACTGAGGACAAGGTACGTCAAACCGAGGGCAAGGTTCCTCACGCTGAGGACAAGGTACCTCTCACTGAGGACAAGGTACCTCACACTGAGGACAAGGTTCCTCACGCTGAGGACAAGGTTCCTCATGGTGAGGACAAGGTACCTCACACTTAGGACAAGGTACCTCAAACTGAGGACAAAATACCTCACACTGAGGACTAGGTACCTCACACTGAGGACAAGGTTCGTCACTCTGAGGACAAGGCTCGTCACGCTGAGGACAAGGTTCCTCACGCTGAGGACGAAGTTCCTCACGCTGAGGAAAAGGTTCCTCAAACTGAGGACAAAGTACCTCACACTGAGGACAAGGTACCTCACACTGAGGACAAGGTTCCTCACTCTGAGTGTAAGTGCACGTAAATTTCTATTGTCTCACAGAATCGATATTAGGTAAAATTTATTCAGTAAAAAACAGACGTTGTTAACTCAATCCACGTTCAACGTTGTGGCCGTTTAGGAGTTCGCCATCGCTGCTCGGTGTATTCGGATAGGTAACAAAAAACTAAAATCAAAGATAAAGAAATACATGCATGCTAAACTATACTACAAAGAAATGTAAACATGCATGCCAGAGTAATAAATACGCAAGTACGTACATCTGTGTCCGTTTAAGGTGAAGCAAGTTCGTTTAACCTTTAATTAACTCAACTTCGATCGTTATACTGTCACTTATAACATAAATGAAACGCCTTGTGTTCGACTTCGTATCGTATGATCAACTGACTAGTTAATTTTCTAGCAAGTATTAAAAGCCTTACAAAATGTCCAATGTCAATCATGCATAACAAATTATAATTTGCATAATTAGTCATTTAATATATTTTATACTTAAATGCACACGCCATAACATTCCCGGTCCCTAGACTTCGCAAGAAGTTTACACAATTCACTGATCTTCTTTAGCCAATAAAAGTACAATCTTTGAGATTGGTCTTTTATACCCAGTTTCTTTTATCTTCACCATTACAGTCCTAATGAATCCTTGAGAATCTTGTTCTGTGTGCACGACTAGGCCCAAGGGCCACATATTACGAGGTGTATTCTCTTCTTTCAAAATTACCACATCTCCCGTCATCAGGTTACGCTTAAGTTGTTGCCATTTGCTTCGGTTTTGCAGGGTAAGAAGGTATTCCTTCTTCCATCTAGTCCAGAATAGGTTTACCAGGTATTGAACTCTTCGCCAACGACAATGTAGGTAAACGTCGTGTTTCTGAAAATTTCCAGGCGGAGGAAGTATTACAGCAGACTTCGTTGTAAGGAGGTGATTAGGAGTTAGTGGGTGCAAATCGGAAGGGTCATTTGATACCACCGTCAATGATCTGGAGTTAATTACAGCTTCAACTTCGCATGTCAAAGTCCTGAACGACTCTTCATCCAAACGACTTCCATGCTCGTACATCAACCCAGCCAGACCTTTTCTCGTAGATCTGATTTGGCGCTCCCACACACCGCCCATGTGGCTAGCCGATGGTGGATTAAATTGCCATTCGATTCCTTCTCGACGAAGTTTAATACGGATACTATTTTGATCCATTTCTTCTAGGGTTCGTTTAAGTTCTTTATTCGCGCCAACAAAGTTTGAACCGTTATCACTCCTTAAACATCTTACTGGACCACGGCGAGCTATGAAACGACGAAGTGCCAAAATGAACGAATCTGAATCGAGAGATTAGCGATTTCGATATGCACAGCTCTGCTCACCAAACAAGTAAAAATTGCTCCATATCTCTTCAATTCTTTTCGTCTTTCTTTTATGATGAAAGGGCCGAAGTAATCAACCCCTGTGTGGGTAAATGGAGGTGCTGGCGTAATGCGGTCTTCGGGTAAATCAGCCATTTTTTGTTCGCTAACTTTTCCGTGATGGCGAAGGCAAAACACACATTTGGAGAGGACTCGTCGTACTGCGGCGTTAATAGACCAGGCGGAGAAGGGGGGAATAGTCCCCCGACGGGGAAATTTATGAAACCAAGTGAACTTGGTCAATTTTGGGGTGCTGAATTCGAAAATCGTTGGTATACAGGCCGTGGACGTGGCCTTCACCCTCGTTTTCGCGTTTAAAGCCTCGTTTTGATGCGAAAACGTTATCCACTCGATTGAAGCGAAAACAATGAATAATTTGTTTAATATACGCACTTTTAGGTATTTTTAGGTGCAGAATTCGAAAATTGATTGCATTCGGACGATAAACTGGGCCATCTGCCTCGTTTCCGAGATTTATAGCCGCGTTTTTACGCTTTGAAACCATGTTTTCCGATTTTAGTTACTAATATATTTAAATTACACTTTATGCACGCATGTTACCAGTACAAGGCAATGTGTCATACTTTAATGCGTAAAACAGTCCATTTTGTGTACAAACATGAAATTTTTTTAGCCCCGTACCGAGCTGACGTTTGGGCATATTTAATTTTAAAATTAGTACGTTCTCGTCGATCTCTCGCAATGTTGCAAAATATCCCAAATTCGCGTTTTCTCTGTTTTAATTGATTAGTTCGAATAAAAAAGCATTTCGATGCGGACAATTTATCTATTTTTCTAGATCTTAAGTGCTATAAGGTTTTTAACGATCGGTAAACGTAAATATCCGCGCGAAAATGCTTGGTCTGAGCAAAATAATTATTACTGAACAAAATAATTATTGGCGGAAGTTGTCGATTTCACGCTGTAAACAACATTAAAAACATAACAGAATTCGAAGTGTTATTGTTTCACAGTTCATCGAATTAGCAATCAAGAGTCGTTTGAATAGGTTTTAGAGACGATGTAGGAAGAAATGGCCGATTGTGTTGTTCACTATGACTCACTGGACATATCTAGTGATAAACTGATTCGACCAAGTGCAAATACATTTGAAACTTTGCTCGAGTGTAAGAAAATACGAGAGAGTCTGGGCGGTGAAAATCATCACATTGATCAATGCAATAAAATTCCAGAGAATTTGGGAGAAATTGAGTACTTCTACCATCGAAAATGTTTTCAAAAGTTTGTATATGCCAAAACGTTATTGAAACGGAAAACAAGCCAAGACGGCTGTCAAGGTTCCAATAGCAAGCTTCAAAAATCAACAAGAAAAACATCACAAAGACAAAGTGATGAAGCTACTGGCTCTAGAGGACTGTTCCCGAATATATGTATGATTTGTAAGAAGAAGGAGTTAAGGGTTAAAAGTGTACGCCAGTCACTATCTAGGATTGTCACCGATACTGCAGAAAGAACACTAAAAGAAGCTGCAATTGCTCACAATGATTTAGAAATGATGACAGCCG